>PVNU02000867.1:0-282547 GCA_003013855.2 Liriodendron chinense | reverse complement strand
TAGATCAAATAAACTATAGATCTCAAGGTGTATAGAGCAACCACAAGCCTATGACAGCAATTTGCCTTACCGTCCTTCTGACGGCTTTCACACTACGTCCCATTTCCGGATTTGGTTACGGGTAGACCATCCCCCGGTTGGTAATAGGTAGCCCTTTTCAGAATTTTCCACCATTTTTCCATCATTCCCAATTTCATCATTCCTTTCCTTTTTCTTTTACATTAGATAGGATTTTTAGAAATCCATATCTTTCGTTATTTTCCCATGGACAAGGATGGACAAAGTACCCCGGCTTGGTTTCTCAACACCTCAAATCAAAGTCTAGCTAATCCACAAATTACATAATCCTTTCAAATCATAAAAATCACGTAATGTGAACTAGGTGTAAAAGTGTTCAAATTTTCTATCACTCACATAAATAGGAGAATTCACATATAAAACCATTATATTAAGAGAAGTTCAAAGCTTACAACATCACTCACTTCGTATCTCCTTTTCTTATACTCATATCATCTTGAATGCATAGAATTAAAGTATTCTAAAAAAGTTATGAATTTTAGAAAAATCGAAAAATTTCTACATGATTGCTCGAAATGTCACGAAAGCTAGTAGATTCATCTAAGGAATTTGCTCGAAATGTCACAAAAGCTAGTAGATTCATCTAAGGAATCTCTCACCCCCCAACCAAAACTTTAGATTATCCTCAATGTTAGAAAATATATAATGAATGCAACACATGAGAGCAATTATAAAATAAAGGGAGTGAGAAAGAGAGATATCACCTGAGGAATATATTTCATGGCAAGATTAGCTTTTGGAGATGGATTACTTCATAACTAAATCGACTGATCAAAGCAAATCCTAATGGGATATCATTCTAGGAAAACTATTTAAAATCATCCTCTGTCAGACTAGGAGGTTAATCCCAACAACACATCCAAAAGCATAAAGTCAAGCAGAATCATTAGATGGATCAATAGGTTTTGCAATAAAGTCATCCAATATCCTGCTTTACAATATACATGTGTGTGAGTGATCCTGATAAGCCACTGAAAATCCCACAAAAAGAATTTTAGTGGGTTCCTTAATGTTTTCACCACATGTATAAGAGGAGACAGCATCATATTTGTCAAAAATAATGTCTCCATTCAGATTTTCCTGGGCATTGATATTGCAAGTGTGGATCATCCCAGGGTTGGTAGAGTTCGGTATGCATGATCCATAGAGGTGTGGAAGTATGAATTGATTTCTCAGCATAACAGGGTGTTGTTTCCACATCATTCTCTCGGCGAAGGTCATATGCTGACACCAACTCTAAAGGTGTGACCATATCCCCTATCACATCCTCGTTCTTATCAAGGGAGTACGCCATGTCTTTGTCTAAGTGACCAGAGTAAAAAGGTGAGAGGGACTCATCTTCCACAATAGAATTGATCATGTTTATTTCATGGACCTCCTCATCTTCATCCACTTGTTGGTTGTCAATATTGAAAGCATTTAACTCAATCGTCATATTGCCAAAAGACATTTGTATGACCCCACTCCTACAATTGATGATAGCGTTTGATGTAGCTAGGAATGGGCGGCCAAGTATGACAGGAATTTGAGGGCCAATATTAACCATGGGTCGTGTGTCCAAGACAATAAAGTCCACCGGGTAGTAAACCTTGTCAACTTGGACAAGAGCATCCTCAATCACCCCTCTCGGAATACGAATCGATTGGTCAGCGAGTTGTAACGTGGTTTTGGTGGGTTTTAATTCACCTAAATCCAATTTTTCATAGACCGAAAAGGGAATTAAGTTCACACTTGCCCCTATATCGAGTAAAGCATGTTTCACCCGGTAGTCTCCAATTACGAATGATATTGTCGGACTACCAGGATCTTTGTATTTCTTGGGCATCCCGTGATTGATAATGGCACTTACATTCTCTGTCAAAAATGCCTTCTTTTGCACATGTATTTTCCTTTTCACCGTGCAAAGGTCTTTTAAAAATTTAGCATATGACGGTATTTGTTTAATGGCATCCAACAATGGGATGTTGATTTTGATTGCTTAAAAACCTCCAAAAATTCCTGATATTTATCTTAAGGTTGGTTGAAATCAAGCGTTGGGGGAATGGAGCAACGGGTCTATATTCTTTCAATGGCTCATTTTCATTCATGGCGGTGCTAGGTCCATCGTCCTCTTTGGAAGATACCGGATCATTACGTGTTGATACCTTCACCGGGTCAGATTTTTCAATAATTTTACCACTTCTAAGAGTGGTGATGGCTTTAGCATGTTCTATGTGTTGGTTAGAGGAACTAGGCATGCTTATTTCGCACTGTGATTTCGGATTTGGTAGGGGTTGGGCCGGAAGAATCCCTTCCCTTGCGTTTAAGCGAGCCTTGATTTCCTCCACCGAATTTTTAAGCTCAAGCATTATCGTATGGTTTGATTGATTTATTTGAGCTTGACCTTCCATGAATGCTTTCAATGTATCCTCTATAGGCATTTGAGGTGAGGCCACAGGAAATTGCATTGGGGGCCCCTTTTGAGGATTACTTTGGTTGATTCCATTTGCCCAATTGAAGTTAGGGTTGTTTCTCAAACTAGAATTGTTCGTGTTTGGATTTGAAGTACTAAAAGGTCGTTGATAACTATTCAAAGCATTCGATTGTTCACATAAAAGTTCTCGAAACGCATAAATTGTTGGACAATCCGGCGTTTGATGTACATTGGAAGCACAAAACCACAAATAGTTTCAACAGTCCCCCTTTGTTGGGTTGTATCCACTTTCCATAATTCCATCTCCTCGACCTTTCGTGTGAGATTAGCCACTCTAAAACCTAGATCATCTTTCTCATTTAAAATGTAAATTTCTCCTTTTTCCTTGGCTTTGTGTTGTTTTGAACTTGTCGGCTTAGATGTATCCCATGATTGTGTGTTTTCAGCCAACATGTCAAAATAGTCCCAAGCTTCCTCCGTTTCCTTGTTCATGAACTCCCCATTGCACATCATCTCCACAAATTGGCGCATGGTTGAGTTTAATCCATCAAAGAAGAAACTAATCAACCTCCACCGTTCATAGCCATGATGTGGGCATGCGTTTAATAGCTCATTATACCTTTCCCAACATTGAAAAAAAGCTTCATCTTCTTTTTGGGCGAAATTCATTATGGCCCTTCTTAGTGCATTGGTTCGATGAGTAGGGAAGAATTTTTTAAGAAACTCCCGAGTCATTTCAGCCCATGTCCCAATAGACCTTGGCCTTAAGGAATGTAGCCATGATTTAGCCTTCTCTTTCAAGGAAAAAGGGAATAATTTGAGTTTTACAGTGTCCTTGGTTACAATGTCAAAGTTTATTGTGGCAATAACCTCTTCGAACTCCTTAATATGTAAATAAGCACTTTGTTGAGCTCTTAATTGTGCATATTCTAACCCCAATTCATCACTCATTATGCACGGTTTACATGTTTAAAGGACCACTCTAATGCATGATTTGTGATTGTAGGAACAAAATGGAGATTTCACCAATTGAAGGCTAACCAGAGCTCTTTACAAGCATTGAAGTTCATTGGATGAAGGTTGAAGGAGGACCAAAGAAAGACAAAGCAAGGAGAGAAGAGAAAAGAAGAAAGAAAGAAAGAAAGAAAGAAGAAAAAGGGCTAGACCGGTTAAGACCGGTCGGCCAAGGAAGCCCGACCGGTCAAGACCGGTCGGCCACCCATCTACCTACCAAGAAGATTTGCTGGACAGACGAACTGACCAGTCCGACCAGTCAAGACAGGTCGGCCATAGCTGCTGGACGTTTGTAATAAACAATCCGATCGGTCCTGACCAGTCGGCCAGCCCAGTCCGACCGGTCCAGACCGGTCGGCCATGCGTAAACAGGCTATTTCTATTTTGGGATTCCGAAATCTTCTGCGCAAGTGCGTAACTCTACGCGAAATCTGGAACTTTCTTGCGTAAAGGACACATCCAAGCTATAAAAGGACGTTTTCTCTTCATACCAAAGGAGGCTAGGATGTGGGGATTGCTTGGGAGACGGATTCTACTTCGAATTTCTAGTTTTCTTCCTGTTTTAGTTATTTTTTATGTTTTTAGAGGCTTCTAGTTCAAGGATGTTAGAGATGAACTAAAACCTCTTAGCTAGGGCTAAGAGGTGAAGCTTTTGATTCATTTTTGATGGATTGATGCAACCTAGGTTTCCTTTCATGTTTTAATTGATGAATTTTAGCTCAATATGAGTTTGAATCAAGTACTATTTTGGTTTTTACTTTGATCTCTTGATGACTCCGGGCTCATGTGATTCTTAGTGATCCTAACTTAGTATCTTAGCTTTTGAGCATTAGTTTTGCTTGTGTAGTTCATTGATCTACCATCGACTCCGGGCATGGTAGATACTTTGATTGCCTTGTGTACAATGGCCTGATTTTCATGTGGGAACTCATTCAACTAAAGTTCTTATCTTTTGTAGTAATCTGAAATAGTTGTTTATTGATTGATTTTGATTTAATTAGAGTTCTAATCATGAGTTATAATCAGGTCTAGTGACAGGATTTGATGAAAGCTATGGTTATGAATCTCAACTAGATGAAAGAGGCTTGGCCTACACAATTGAGTGTGCCTAAGGCCTGAGCATTGATGTGGGAATTGAATCAATGAATAAGCACTTATTTTGGATAATTGTTGATTGAACCGCTCTATATTCCGATCGGATAGAGATATGAATTCGATTCCGATTGAGTTATGAGAGACCTAGTTGTGTTGATGCATTGAAACTTATCAAAAGTGGATCCTTGGCGCTCTAGTGCCTTTTTAGATTGAAATTACCTTATACATTCGCTGTTTAAACTCAAATCACTATTTTTCAACTTTAGTTCTTAACAAGATCTTAATTACTAGTTGTTTTAGACAAATTCTGAAGATACCCATACATAAATCTCTGTGGGAACGATACTCGGTCTTTCCGAATTATTACTACTTCGCAACCCTACACTTGGGGAGTGAACAAGCTTTCAGTGTCGAGTCCATGGAATCTAGGAAGAAGTTAGATCAATCTCGGTTTAAAATCAATATTTCCCACATTGTGAGGGAAAATTATATAAGAGGGAGTACTCGTCCTAGCTAGTTGTAAATAGTCACGTAAAGTTCTAGGTTGAGGTACATCTCCCACTTCATTCTCATCCAATTCAGTAAAGTTTTGGGCTTGATTATGAGGTTGAGTAGCCCCTTGATTTGGTTGATTTTCAGCCATCTCTCTAGTAAATTCAAGAAAATTTTTACATTTTCTAGCACAAGGCTCTCTATCAATCCCTTCAACAATTACTCCGTCACTAATGAGTCGGTTATTAGAATCCCGAACCCAATGTGGCATGCAAATCCTAAAAGAATGAAACAAAAAGGAATTCTTTCTCCCTTCTTTTACTTCTCTCTAAGAATGAAGCACAGGGTGTCTTGCAATGGCTGAGCCAGCAGCAAGGATATAGACCGATTTCACTTGGTCAATAGGGGTTCAGAGAACTCCCCACCCACTCTTTGAATCTTTTGAGAAAAGTGCAGAAAAAGAAGAAAGAAGAATAGAGTTGAGAAGAGAAATCTCTGAGCACAAGGTGATCCAAGACAGCAGAGCCGACCAATAGGAATCAAGGCAACACAAGGCCAACCTATTGAAATTGCGTCGGGTAGCCTAACACGACACCCTAAGCATACGCGTGCGGAAGCTTGAGGAGCAACTAGAATTATGGCTAAACTTATAGGAGGGGGTGATTAGGACCTTTTCAAATTCTTTTCGCCTACTTATCAGATTTAACAAATTATACTACGTAAGCGATAAACACTTCGGCTTCCAAGCCTAAGTGGGTCCAATTAATAGACTAGCAAAAGATAAAGCAATTAACAACCTAGTCTAATCAACTCATGTGGACTAGAGAGGATGGATCAAGAAATGCTCAAGTCAACATGAGGTAGTGAAAGTACATCTTGTGAGTGTGGATGTGCCTATCAAGTGCCTAGCATACATTCCTAACTAAGCATTCATAATTAATCAATTAAACATAATGCATAAAGAGAAATGTGCTCAAGAACAATCACAAACACAATGATGTATAGTAGTTCGACTACTTATCTACTCCACTCCCGGTTCAAGTACTCAACCATTTTGAGCACACCGGCATTCACTGGGGAGTTTAAATCTGGTTCCTCCCAACCAAGGTGTTTTAACTCGGATCCACCCAACCGGGGAGTTTACAGGTTCCTCCCAACCTACACGTTTGCACCCGTGTTGGTGGCTCCCCCTTGGAGACTTTGTTTTAGGCCCGACCGACGTGCCAAGGAACGGCTGACGTCCCTAGATTTTAGGCCCAACTAATAGGCCAAGGATCGGCTGACGACCCTAGGTCGAGTTTGTCAAACAAACTCTACACTCAACTCCCACAGGGAATTGAGTGGATGGACTCCTAACAAGACAACCTTACTTGTCAGATTGAGCCCCTTGTTGCGCCGTCTTGGGTTACTTCTTCTCGCTCTCCCGTGCTTGAATCAGCTCCCCTTGTGCTCTCCCGATCGTTGACGCCGTTGCTTTGCCAAGGCTTCAGCTCCGAGATCAGCTACCTTGCATGTGATGCTCCATTGGAGATGCCCAAGGTGCTAGGGAATGGTGAAACCTCTACAAATGGTAGGAAATGGGTTTCCTAGAGGAATGCACCTAAATGGACTCCTAGGTAGTGTTTAGACAAAGGATTTAACTATCATCAAGGTGTCTAAACCCTAGGAATCAAGAGGGAACAAGTTCATTCTCAAGATGCCATTGAATGGCCCAAGCTTGTGATGAACACACAAGGAGAATGACTTGCTTTAGGTTTGGGATAGAGCCTCTAATGATCTCTAGCAATGGTGGCTTCTATCTCCTCAAAATCCCCTCTCTTAGCTCAAAAAACGAATCCCCCTTTTAAATAATTTTCTTCCAACGGTCAAAAAACGGGCAGATTCGTGCATCTCCGATTGATTGGAAAAAGTGTCCGATTGATTGGAGATAAGTCCGATTGATCGGAAATCTATCCAGAGAAGTCTCTGGAAGAAATTCCGATTGATCTGAACACTGTCCGATTGATCGGACGGCCCCTTCCGATGGATCGGAAGACTGTCCGATTGATCGGAAATATATCCAGTGAGTTTTCAATTTTTCTGGGACAATTTCTGATTGATCGGAATTTCTGTCCGATCGATCGAAGTCCTATCGGAGCACCTGTCCGATTGATCGGAGTCCTATCGGAAACTGCTGTTTGAGCCTTTTTTATTGCAGCAGCTTCCACCTCTTTAATTAGTCTAATTTATCATGTTTTTCATGGAGTTCTAAGACTAATGATGATGACTAAAGGTATACCTAGGTGGTGCAAGTCATATAAGAGGTTATGAGTTAGGTTTTGGTCAAGGTAAGGCACACCAAGGCATCTCTTTTACCTGTTTCTTCATCCTTGATGCAGCCGGTCCATCTTGAGTATTCGGTCTTCGTCTTCATTAAGCTCAACCGACACTAGACCCACTGACCTAAGTAATTGACAAACAAGGTGCACTAGTATGCCACAGAAAAGTGCACTAACACCTATCAGAGATCCAAAAAGGAGTCTCCACCCTCTCTACAAGAGATGAATATGGTGGGAATGAAATATAAGAAGAAGAAGAAGAGTAAGGTTTAGAAAGATAAAACCTGATTTGAGCACTTAAGATCCTTGTGTCTTCTTCAACTTCCTAAAATCCCTGAATTGTAGATCTAAGTTAGAATCCTGCAAAATCAAAACAAACTAAGTTAGTATTCTGATATTAAAAGAAAACCTACCCTAGAAAGTGAAATAAATCCTAAACCTATCTTAACACAATCTCAACTAAAAGCAATCTCAGCAAATTCTAAAAATACCGCATAGAAATCCCCAGCAGCGGCGCCAAAAACTTGTTCACTCCCCAAGTGTAGGGTTGTGAAGTAGTAATAATTCGGAAAGACCGAGTATCGTTCCCACAGAGATTTATGAATGGGTATTTTCAGAATTTGTTTAAAATAACTAATAATTAAGATCCTATTAAGAACTAAAGCTGAAAAATAATGATTTGGGTTTAAACAGTGAATGTGTAAGGTAATATCAATCTAAAAAGGCACTAGAGCGCCAAGGATCCACTTTTGATAAGTTTCAATGCATCAACACAACTAGATCTCACATAACTCAATCGGAATCGAATTCATATCTCTATCCGATCGGAATATAGAGCGGTTCAATAAACAATTATCTAAAACAGTTGCTCATTCATTGATTCGATTCCCACAACAATGTTCAGGCCTTGGGCACACTTAATTGTATAGGCCAAGCCTCCTTCCAATCTAATTGAGATTCACAACCATAGCTTTCATCAAATCCTGTCACTAGACTTGACTATAACCAATGATTAGAACTCTAATTAAATCAAAATCAATCAGCAAACAGCTATTTTAGATTATAACAAAAGATAAGAACTTTAGTTGAATGAGTTCCCACATGAAGATTAAGCCATTATACACAAGGCAATCAAAGGGTCTACCATGCCTGGAGTCGATGATAGATCAATGAACTACACAAGTGTTAATGTCAGATTTTGTAACGAGATCTTTCGGCTTTTCTCCTTCGCTTCAGGAGAGATTTCCACCACCAGACCTGAAATAAGACAGCGAATAAGGGTGGCTGGGAACCAGCCGTTAGCCCTCCGACGCTTAAGTTAGGCCACAGAAGAGAAACCAAGCAAAACGGGACCCAGCTTGAATGATCAGTACATACCTTTCTCCTCATGAAGTCACTCCCTTATATAGATCTGAGGCTAGCCAATTTTGTTACATAAGATATCAAAATCCCGATGATATCGCGTACGATACTGAAATCTCGCTGATCTCGGAGGACAAGATCCTTATCCTCAAAGGCAGTATCTATTCGAATAACTCCTTCCGGCAATCACGTTTCTTGATAGCAATCTGAGACTAGGAACCACCAGAGAAGATAAGCGCAAAGACCAACCTATACAGGCTGCGTTATCGTCATGGTAATAATGCTGATTGCTCGTAGTTGGAGTCATAGCTATCGAAAAGGGAGGAGACGCCGAAAGGAAGAAGACCATCCGAACCAAAAGACTCAGGACTATTCTGATGTCGGGAGCTGCTCGTGTCAGGGATGCTCGCTTTCGTGAAGTGCGACCCCTCCTGACGAGCCCGAGCAGATCTGCTCGCATCAGGGACGCGCGACCTCTTCTAAAGAGCACGAGCCAAGCTGCTCGCATCAGGGACGCGCGACCTCTTCTAAAGAGCACGAGCCGAGCTGCTCGCATGAGGGCCGCGCGACCTCGACCTCTACTAAAGAGCACGAGCCTATCTGCTCGCATGAGGGACGCGCGACCTCTTCTAAAGAACACGAGCCGAGCTGCTCGCATCCGGAGACGCGATCCCTCCGCGAGTACGACCTGGACTCCTCGCATATATGATCACGACCCTTCACTTTTTGCCAGACTGTATTAGCCTACAACAGAAGCCCCCCAAACCCTTGGTATTGAAGAACTATGCCAAGGGTTTGCTAGTGTTGACAGCTGGGTTCTGGCAGACAATCGCGCATGATTCACTTATCGTGCTTCCGCATTTATGATGACCAGCTTTTGCGCAGCTTTCTCTGCCGCCAGAGATGAAGCGTCAGGTGCCACGTGTTTCCGTATTTAATGCTAGCGTCCGTTCGTCTGACGTGCCGGATGAGAATCTGCCGCGTGTCCAGCAAATCAAGCGGAATGATTGCATATAAATATCGGACTTAGAGAAATTCCTTCATTTCCGGATTCCATTGCTGCAGAGTTTTCTTCTTCTTCTTCCTTCTCTATTCTGGAGTGAAAAACCTCTTTACGGAGGTACCCTTCTTTCTTTTTTCTCTTTCATTTCATCTTCCATCTCCCTTTTATAATGGCGGAAATCTCTGACGAAGAGATTATTCCTCTGGGAGATGAAACCCCTGACTCCTCTGAATCCAATAACGCCAGAGTACCGGCTGGGAGGTATTCTGCCTCCGGTTACTCTTCCATCTTGACGGAGGAAAGACTCTCTAACCTTAGAGAGGTTTATAGGGTTCCAGACTCTGTTTTATTCAGACTGCCTGGGAGAGGGGAGACAGCCGATGCACCACCGCCTGGGTGTGTGGCTGTTTACGAATACTTCTTCAAAGTGGGCGTACGTCTTCCCCTCCACCCCTTTATTCGAAACTTCCTCCGTCTCTACAAGATTGCCCCGGGCCAACTTATAGTTAACGGCTGGCGGGTTCTTCTAAGTGCTTTCGTCCTTTGGAAGCAGGCGGGTAACGAGGAGTTAACCGCTGAGGAATTTTTGAGGTTATTCCAGCTGAAGAAGGCGCCAGCTAGCGAGGGTTGGTATTACCTCTGCTTCTGGCACCGGAATAACTTCATTTTGGGGAACCCTTCTTCCAACTGCCCGGGATGGAGAAAGAAGTGGTTCTATGCCTCCGGTAACTGGGAGTCCGAGATGGGATCCGACCCCAAAGGCCATAATGTTAATCGCCATTTTGGCGAAGGTGGGTTAAGTGCTTGTTTACTTGTCCGAAAGGAAACAATAGCCTTGCTGTATTGACGATTTAATGAACTTTCTTTTTGCTCTCAGGAATTCCAATTGGTGTGAAGCCAAATCTGCGAGGAGGGCTCAACGAAAAACTTGTCAAAGTCTACAAGCTCCCTGCGGCTGCGCGCCACGTCAGCACTGCTCTAGAACTTCGTCATCTTTGTGCAGCCGGTCTCACCTTCCGAGAAGAGATGACGAATGTTGGCGATAAGAGAGGCGCACTGGGGGTACTTCCCCGGCTGAAGGGCACTGCCTCGAAGAGGCAAAAGAAAACTGCGGGAGGTCCTTCAGCTGCGCCTACTCCCGCAGAGGGGCCTGCTCGCGGACCCCAAGCCGCCTCTGGAGGAGTTGCGAGCACTTCTCGTACGTCCGCGACCCCTCCGGTCAACGCGACCCCTCTCTCCACCGTGCCCCCGCCAGCTGACCTTCCTTGCCCTCCAATCATCGAGGTGGCCGACAACTCACCGAAGGGTGATCGAAGAGGGGGAGGCCTCCCTCCAAAGGGGCCTCCAAGCGAGCCTACTACTGCTCGCGAATTGTTAATGCCCGTCCCTGGCGTCGCGAGTGCTCGCGACTCGGGGCCCAAAGAGATGGTCGTAGCCCAGGCTTCGGGCTCGGGGACTTTTGTCATTCCTCCACACTTGCATCCAATATGCGAGTTTATGTTTGACAAAATTTCCCCCAACTCCTTTGGGAGTCTCCCCGAACCAAGCCCTGAAGCCCTCTCCACCGACATTGTGGTGAGATTGTTACAGGTAACTACATATTCGTGTTTTTCGTCCCTGATAAGGTAGATCGCTTTAATTTACTTCCTTTCTCACACACATGTATTTTGTTTTATATAGAGCTTGGATCTCACGCTTCGAGTCAGACGTGACATCGAAGCAGCTCGCCGCAGCGTGGAGGATGCGGAGAAGAAGAAGAAGATGATGGAAGTAGAGGTCCAAGGGAGGGACCGCTTGGTGAAGGCCTTGGAGGTTCAAATCTCCAAGTTGGACGAAGAGAAGAAGATTCTCCTGATCAAGATCCAATCCCTGACTGAGCGCTTTCAGTCAGTGGACCTCCAGCTCGCAAAGCTTCAAGAGATCCATTCTAAGAGCGAGAAGGAGAAGGAGATTTTTCGCAAGGATAAGGTCCAGCTTGAAGAATGGCTCAAGGATGCTCGAACCAAGTTCGAGGAGGCTCGGACCCAGCTCGGGGAGGCCCAGAAGCGACTTAATCAGCTGAAGGATGACTCCATCCACTGGGAGGAAGAGCGAGTGGCTCTCGTTCAGATGGTATCTGATGAGGGTCCTCGCGCAGTTCAGGAGTTTCGTACTTCTCAACTTTATGACGAGGAGCGATATGAGGCGTACATCGCTGGTCGCGATTTTGCGGTCAGGGTTATGCAGCTAATTGCTCCAACTTTTAACGTTGAGGAGTTCGACAGAGTGGCATTCGAGGTTGCAGCTAAAGAAAGGGCTGCTGCTGAGAACGAAGTAACCGGGGCAACAGATGTTGCTCCTGCTCCTGAAGCTGGCCCTGAAGCTGAGAGCCGCGAGCCTGCGCAAGAGGATGACCAACCTTGACCTCGGCAGCTTCCCATATTATGTTTTTTTTTTTTTTTTTTTTTTTTTTTTATAGAGAAGAGATCTGTAATTGTAAGGTTATTATTTTAATGAACACTTACTTTTTTAATATTGTGTATTCTTCTCTTTCCTTCATTGTTGCTTTGTTTTGATCCCATTTGATTCATCAGGGGATGCGACCCACTAATGCGAGCACGAGCTTCGCTGCTCGCGATTTTAGAGTGCATGACCGCGAATTCGATCACGAGCCGCAGTGCTCGCGATTAGGGTGCATGACTGCGACCCTATTCAAGCATGCGCTATGCTGCTTCGCATTTTGGAATGCGATCACTCAATCCGGGGGTCGCGTGACCATGTCCACGTTGAGATAGACTGATCTATCGATTGAGATTTCGATCCTACCAAGGGCAGGAGGTTGGTCAAGAGATGGTATACATCCTCTTCAGGGCTTGTTCAGGTCCATGTAAATGGAGAAGCAACCAACTAGTAGCAACTTCAATCCTACCAAGGGTAGGCAATTGGCCAAGAGGATGTGTAAGCATTCTCTCCAGGGCTATCCAGGTCCATGTAAATGGAAAAGCAACCAACTGATATCTTCTATTTTATTCATAAAATATTGTAATGAACTACATCGAATCTAGGGATAGTATCGTAGCAAATGCTCCACGTGCCAAGGGCGACGTACGGGCTTCCCCAGCATGTCTTCAAGATAATAAGTACCAGGTCGCACAACCCTGATAACCCGATACGGGCCTTCCCAATTTGGATCTAATGAACGGGCAGGAACTCCAAGATTTTGCCTTAGTACCAAATTTCCGGGTTGGAAGGATCTGGGCCGAACCCTAGCATTTCGATATCGAGCAATACGTTGTTGATACGCTGCCACTCGCACTTGAGAAGCATTTCTTCGCTCTTCCAGGAGATCGAGATGAAGTCGAAGGTTTTCGTGATTGCTCGCGGGATCGTACTGCTCGATCCGATATGAGGGGACTTGAATTTCCACCGGTACCACTGCGTCAACACCAAATGCTAAGGAGAAAGGAGTTTCACCTGTTGATGTACAAGCCGTGGTTCTATAGGCCCATAATACCTCTGGCAGAAGTTCTGGCCACACCCCTTTACATTCACCTAGCTTGGTCTTTAAATGGTGCTTTATTATTTTATTTACTGCCTCGACCTGCCCATTCGCCTGAGGATGATATGGAGAAGTGCGGAGATTACGTATTTTCCATTTGTCGCAAAATTCATCAAAGGCTGCGTTGTCGAACTGCGTTCCGTTATCGGTAATTATAGTATGAGGAAGCCCGAAACGACATATGATATTTCTCCATATAAACTTAGTAGTCTGTTTTTCAGTAATCTTGGCTAACGGTTCTGCCTCGGCCCATTTGGTGAAATAATCAACCGCCACGATCGCGAACCTATTCTGTCCTTTTCCCATAGGTAAGGGCCCGATGATATCGATCCCCCATTGGGAAAAAGGCCAAGGGCTATCCACTGGGGTCATCCGCTCAGACGGTACACGAGGTATGGGTAGATATCGTTGACACTTGTCGCATTTTTTAGAAAATTCGATGGCGTCTGCTTTCATCGTGGGCCAATAATATCCTTGCCTCATCGCTTTATATGCCAGGGATCGCCCCCTGGGATGATTACCACATGCCCCCTGGTGTATCTCATCTAGAACACGATGTGCTTCTTCTGGATGAAGACACCTTAGATATGGCAAGGAGAAGCTTTTTCGCAACAATATTCCATCTTGTAAGGTGTACCTGGCAGCTCGAAGCCGAATTTGTCTCGCAGCTTTCTTGTCTTCTGGAAGGTATCCATCTCTGAGGTAAAGGATGATAGGATCCATCCAGCATGGAGACGATTGTGCCGATTGAACTTGCTCTAGAGTCACTTGGTCGATACTCAAGTTCTGACGATGTTCGATGGGGATCGAATGTGATAACTCTGATTCCGGCGCAGAAGCGAGTTTTGCCAAGGAATCGGCAAGTTGGTTCTGCTCGCGAGGGATATGAATTATTTTATAAGTCTTCAACTTAGCGAGCAGGATGAGGACACGAGACTTGTATAAGGCCATTCTTTCTTCTTTGGCTTCGAATTCACCAAGAACTTGGTTGACAATGAGCTGGGAGTCGCTATGAATTATCAAATTCTGGACTGCGAGTAAAATGGCCAGTTCGAGGCCAACAATTAGGGCCTCATATTCTGCTTCATTATTGGAGATGCGTGATTCGAAACGCAGAGCGTATTGAAAATGCGACCCGTCGGGAGCCGCTAAAATCAGACCCGCTCCACTACCAGTGGCCCGTGACGATCCGTCCACGAAGAGCGACCATGGAGGCTGGTCGCTGGTCCTGACATTATCTTCAGAAGAATACGTAAATTCGGCTATGAAGTCGGCCACGGCCTGGCCCTTGACTGCGGTCCTAGGACAGAATGAGATATCGTGCTCACTGATTTCGACCGCCCACTTAGTTAAGCGCCCGGAAGCCTCAGGTTTTTGAAGGACTTGTCGTAGTGGATGATTTGTTGGTACTAAAATAGCATGTGCTTGAAAGTAAGGTCGCAGTTTTCGAACTGCCGTGATTAAGGCTAGGGCCAGTTTCTCCATATCAGAATACCTATTTTCTGCATCGACCATTGCTCGACTGATATAATAAACGGGCCTTTGCACCCCGGAATCTTCTCTTATTAAAGCGGCGCTAACAGCCGTGGAAGACACAGATAAATAAAGAATGAGTTGCTCATGAGCTACAGGTTTAGATAAAATGGGAGGAGTGCTCATGTATTGCTTCAGTTGCTGGAAAGCTTCTTCACACTGAGGAGTCCACTTCCAATCAGATTTGGCCGTTGCACGAAGGAGTTTGAAGAAGGGCAAACACTTGTCAGATGCTCGCGAGATGAATCTATTCAATGATGCTATGCGACCTGCCAGACGCTGAACGTCCTTCAGAGTAACAGGGGATTTCATCTCTATCAATGCTTTAATCTTTTCAGGATTTGCCTCAATTCCACGCTGGCCAACCATGAACCCAAGAAATTTCCCTGCAGACACTCCAAACGCGCATTTTTCTGGATTTAACTTCATTTGATACTTCCTCATCAGATCAAAAGCTTCACGAAGATCTGAAATGTGGTTATCTTCGACGATGCTTTTCACGAGCATATCGTCGACATAAACTTCCATATTCCTACCGATTTGAGCAGCGAACATTTTGTTGACAAGACGTTGATAGGTGGCCCCTGCATTTTTAAGACCAAACGGCATTACCTGGTAGCAATATAGTCCTCGATCTGTGATGAAGGCAGTATGCTGGCTATCAGGTGGATGCATCATAATCTGGTTGTAACCAGAATAAGCATCCATAAAGCTGAGGAGAGCATGTCCAGCTGTCGAGTCGACCAGCTGGTCGATTCGCGGTGTCAGAAAGCTATCTTTGGGGCACGCTTTGTTCAAATCTGAATAGTCGACACACATCCTCCATTTGCCATTAGCTTTCCGGACGAGAACTACGTTTGCGACCCACTCTGGGTAGTCAACTTCCTTTATGAAATTAGCCGCGAGTAGCTTTTCAACTTCAGTTTTGATTGCCATTTGTCTTTCTGCAGTAAAGGCACGTCGACGCTGATGTACGGGTTTATGCTTCGGGTCAATGTTGAGACGATGTGCGATGACATCAGGATCGATGCCTGGCATATCTTTATGAGACCAAGCAAACACATCCTTGTATTCGATGAGAAAACTGATCAAATTTTCACGATGGATAGTGGTCAAGGAGGACCCGATGCACACGATCTTAGATGGATCGTCTTCGGTCAGGTGGATCGCCACTGTTTCCTCCCCTGGAGTTCCCGACTTCAGAGCATTCTCTCTCGGATCCAACGAGGTGGTCGAGGGATCACCGGGCGATCCTTGAGTTATTTGCAGGATGGGCGTCGCTTGAGCCTTCTTTCGATCTTGGAGGGCTATCTGGTAACAGGACCGTGCCTCCTGCTGACTTCCTCGCACGTCCCCTATGCCATTTGGTGTCGGAAATTTAACGCATAAATATGAAGGGTGCAAGGCCGCTCCAACCTTAGTTAGTGACGGTCTCCCCAAGATAGCGTTATACGCTGATTTTCGATCCACGACGAGGAAGTTTACGAAGACGGTGGTCTTCGCCGGACTCTCCCCAAAGGTGACTGGGAGATCGATGCTTCCTTCTGGTGTCACCACTTCTCCTCCAAAGCCGACAAGAGGGGTCGATACTGGCTTGAGGAGGTTTCTGGCTAGTGCCATTTTGTCGAAAGCCTCCAAATACAGAATATCGGCCGAGCTACCTGTATCCACCATAATTCGATGAGTCAGATAATTTGATACCTTTAGTGTGACTACGATGGAATCTTCATGAGGGAAATGAATTCCCGCTGCATCTTCGAGGGTGAAAGAAATTGGGGGATGGTTAGCTTTCGAAGAGTTGGACGTTTGTTCCAGCCAATAGATCTGCTGGGGTTCTTTGGACGCCTTTCGGGCGTATGCCTTTCTTGAAGCTTGAGAGTCACCCCCGCAAGCTGGACCCCCGACGATAGTGCGAATTTCTCCTATGGGCTCAGCATCCTCTTGGTCGGTTTGAGACGGTTCCTTTTGGCGAGATGAGGCTTTCGCCCTTTCTGGTGACCGATTTCTACGAGCAACATAATCCTGGAGATGGCCTTTTCGGATAAGTGCTTCGATATGGTCTCGTAGAGAGATACAGTCCTGAGTCCTATGCCCGTGATCTTTGTGAAAGTAACAGAACTTGCTCTTATCCCTCTTCTCGGGATCGGATTTGATCTTTGCGGGCCACTTCACATACGGCTTTTGTTTAATCTCCATTAGAACCTTTTCAGGGGATCGATTAAGAGGAGTGTAATTATGATATTTACCAGAGTAAGGCTTCCTGGGAGAACGATCACGTTGATCACGACGGTATTTCTTATCTGTAGAAGAAGTTCCTTCTGGCTTGCGTTTCTTACTTTGTACTCCATGGCGTGTCAAAGCGACTTCTTCCGCATTGATATATTTCTGAGCTTTGGCTTGGAATTCCGCCATAGTTTTCGGCGGGCTTTTATCTAAGGCAAACCTGAATTTCTCGCTCGTTATTCCAGCGATGAGGGCTGTGAGACCCTTTTCTTCAGTGTAACTCTCGGTTTGAACGGCTTCGGCAGTGAACCTTACTGTGAACTCTTTTATTGTCTCTCCATGTTGCTGTTTTAGATTCATCAGATGGGAGGCTGGCTTTTTAATGCGAATACTTCCCATGAATTGAGAAAGAAATATCTCCGATAATTGGGAAAAAGAACTGATGGAAAGAGGCTTTAACCCCCGAAACCACGTACGAGCCGCTTCCTTCAATGTAAGGGGAAAAGCCCTACACATGATTTCTGAACCATGTCCCTCCAACTCCATGAGGGACCTATATGTTTCCAGATGTTCTAGAGGATCGCCAATACCTGTGTACGGAGCGATAACAGGCGTTCGATACTTTCTGGGCAACGGGGCCTCCATGACCTTGCTTGTGAAGGGAGATTCAGATTGATGTATTGCCGCCATGACAGCAGACGGTCGATTTGCCTGGTATCTCTGCTCCATGACATCAAAACGGTCTTGGATTCTTTTGAGATCTCCTTCCCATGGCAAGGTATAGCTAGACGTTTCGGCGGTGGAGCCTTGCGGTAGAGGTTGACGAGACGAACTGGAATGTATAGAATGTGGAGACGGCACAGGGGGATGGCCGCCGAGTGGTGGGACCTGTGGTTCATCCACGGAATGTCTGGAGGCAACTGGTATGGGTGGCGGTGGTAACCCTTCGGAGGGTTGTCTTTGCGGTTCAGGGAAGTGCTGATCAAGCCGATTTGACAGTGCCTGAACTCCAGCGTTTAAAGTTAGGAGAGTGTTCCCGAGGAATCGTAGGACATCATCCTGATTTCCAGAAGCCCCCAATAATGGATTTGTTGATGGCATATTTGGGGCTTCTTGAGGGATATCCGTCGGAACAGGTGGGAGGGCAGGTGCGGATTCCGTCTCACCGGGCGGAGGTGGTGCCTGCCTTGAAGTTGAAGGATGAACAGTCTTTTTAGGAGGCATCACCGAAGGATTTTGATCGGTGGCTAACACGATTGATTTTGATGATCAAGTCGTTCCCACAGACGGCGCCAAACTGTTAATGTCAGATTTTGTAACGAGATCTTTCGGCTTTTCTCCTTCGCTTCAGGAGAGATTTCCACCACCAGACCTGAAATAAGACAGCGAATAAGGGTGGCTGGGAACCAGCCGTTAGCCCTCCGACGCTTAAGTTAGGCCACAGAAGAGAAACCAAGCAAAACGGGACCCAGCTTGAATGATCAGTACATACCTTTCTCCTCATGAAGTCACTCCCTTATATAGATCTGAGGCTAGCCAATTTTGTTACATAAGATATCAAAATCCCGATGATATCGCGTACGATACTGAAATCTCGCTGATCTCGGAGGACAAGATCCTTATCCTCAAAGGCAGTATCTATTCGAATAACTCCTTCCGGCAATCACGTTTCTTGATAGCAATCTGAGACTAGGAACCACCAGAGAAGATAAGCGCAAAGACCAACCTATACAGGCTGCGTTATCGTCATGGTAATAATGCTGATTGCTCGTAGTTGGAGTCATAGCTATCGAAAAGGGAGGAGACGCCGAAAGGAAGAAGACCATCCGAACCAAAAGACTCAGGACTATTCTGATGTCGGGAGCTGCTCGTGTCAGGGATGCTCGCTTTCGTGAAGTGCGACCCCTCCTGACGAGCCCGAGCAGATCTGCTCGCATCAGGGACGCGCGACCTCTTCTAAAGAGCACGAGCCAAGCTGCTCGCATCAGGGACGCGCGACCTCTTCTAAAGAGCACGAGCCGAGCTGCTCGCATGAGGGCCGCGCGACCTCGACCTCTACTAAAGAGCACGAGCCTATCTGCTCGCATGAGGGACGCGCGACCTCTTCTAAAGAACACGAGCCGAGCTGCTCGCATCCGGAGACGCGATCCCTCCGCGAGTACGACCTGGACTCCTCGCATATATGATCACGACCCTTCACTTTTTGCCAGACTGTATTAGCCTACAACAACAAGCATAACCAATGCTCAGAAGATAAGCTACTAAGTTTAGAATCACTAAGAATCACATGAGCTCGGAGTCATCAAGAGATCAAAGAAAAACCAAATTAGTACTTGATTCAAACTCATATTGAACTAAATTCTTCAATTAAAACATAAAAAGGAAACTTAGGTTGCATCGATTCATTAAAAACAAATCAAAAGCTTCACCTCTTAACCCTAGCTAAGAGGTTTTAGTTCATCTCTAATATCCTTGAACTAAAAGCCTTAAAAACGTAAAAACTACTAAAACTGGAAGAAAAACTAGGAAAACTTGAAGTAGAATCTGTCTCCTAAAAGCTTCCTTGATGATCCCCACGTCCTAGCATGCCCTGGTATGAAGAAGAGATGTCCCTTTTATAGATGGCGTGGAAGATTCCAGATTGCGCAAGGAATTACGCAATTGCGCAGAAAAAATTGGAGCTTCACGCACAAGCTCTGTTACGCTAACGACCGGTCGCACGACCGGTCTCAAAACCTCAAGAACAGTCCAGTGAGTTTTGTGTTTCTGGACTACTCTCGACTTGTCTGGCGACCGATCTGGCGATCGGTCTACAGACAGGTCTAAGAACAAAATTTCAAGTTTTCTTCTTTATCTCTTCTCTTTCTTTCTTGCTTCTTTCTTCCACCTTTTGGCACTTGTTCTATTGATCTTCAATGCATACAAAGTAACTCTTTTAACTATGAATTAATGAAGTCTCCCTCTCATTCCTACAATCACAAATCCATGCATTAGAATAGTCTTTAAACATAAAATCCATGCATAATGAGTGATAAATTGGGGTTAGAATATGCACAATTAAGAGTTCAACAATAGACTATGATCTCCCATCTCGGTCATAAAGGTTTCCATTAGCAAATTGCTGAAGGCAACTGTTAAACTGGGCAAATAACCATGCAGTCTTGATAGTTTCTTGTATGTTCTTCCAAAAAGGTTGGTTCAAAAGGTGCCACCCAAGCACAAAGCAACAGTTTCCATGGACAATGTAATCCACACGCCCAAACATAATCCATTAAAAACTAGAAACCGAAATCTCATTGTTCAAGTGAGTTTTCTCAACTGGGAAGATTCTTGCAGGCTACTCCATTTTCTTTTGGCAAAATTGTAGCTAAGGGCGATTTGGGTTTGGGTGTTGGATGGCAGGGTGTATCAAGTTGTCGTTTAATGGTCTCATATATGCTAGTCAATTTGAATGTTGACTGGTCATTTGGAAAAAAAAAAGTGTTTTACATTGCATAAGTTCAATGTCCCTCTCAGTGGGCTGCTCGCATCCAAGAATCTGGTCTTTTTTCCACTCTTATGCTGGTGGGCAAGGTGATCTATGGCTGCTTATGGGCTATGAGCTGTTTTGATGTTCTTGCAATTTCGATCCAGTGTGGGTGATTGTTTTTTGGCTGGTGAAGGGGGGTTGTAATGGCTGGGTAGTTGGTGTTTTGGATTGCTAATGTAGTGTGGATGCTGGATATGTTGATTGCCCAATGTTTTGGCATCTTAAGTTCATCTAGATTTCTACTGAAAACTTTTGTAAAAGTGTGTTGTGGTGTATATCCACCTACTCTGTACCAATAACATGATTTCAAATGAGAAGGGACAACCATCCTTAATTCTTGTAGAGGGCTTACTTTGTTGTACATATGACATAACCCATTGTTGTAGACGGCCTACTCTGTTTGAAAGCTGACTTACACATTGGGGCCATTGTTGTACCTTCCTTATCATCTTTGTTGTTCTTTTCATAATCTTAAAGGGTGGTTGCATCTCTTTCTATTGTTCTTTAATCGTGGATCTCTCTTGCAGTTCGTGCCATTGTGTTTGGATTTCAAAAGCAAGTATTCTTTCTTAAGCTCAAGGTAAGATTCAAGATGGTTAATAAATGTGATTGTGGCTATTATAGTTGTATGTTGTAGTTGGATTACAAGTGATTGCAATTAAGTTTTCATGAAGTGAATATCCAAAATTGGTTCAATTCCACTTTATTCAAAGTGAATAGTCACTCCCAAATTTTGAGCTATTCTCTTTTAAGTCTCTTCAAGAGAATCTTTGCTTACATTACCCTATGGAATGACCATAGATCCAGATCATGCCAAGTTTAATTTTGTTCTTGTTTTTGAAAATTTGACAGTATATGAATTCTAGTTGGAGAAAGCCATTGAACGATTTTCAATTTTGATTTGTCCTAAAAGATTATTAGTAGACCAGGTCTGTTTATCCTTAGTTTTTCCATTTACAGCTGATAGATGTGTGATTCACCTTCACTTCCCACACTTTTTTTCACCAAACCTTGTTAAAAAATTATATAGTGATTGTGTAGTGAGAAAGTGAGAAGTTTAGTACAGTTGTCAAATAACAAGTTCTCAAGGGTTGTTGTGCGAGAATTAAGTTCTTGAAGATTGATGGAGCATGCTAGTACTCATTTGTTTTAGGCAGTTTATTCTTTTTCAAGAATCATCTAACTTGCTTTCCAAGTACTCACATCCAATCTTATGTTTTTAAATGTCTTATATATATATATACATATATGTACATATATATATATATATATATATATATATATATATATATATATATATATATATATATATATATATATACATACATATATATATATGTAGATAGCATGTTGTCTACTTTTGGATTAATATTTGGTTCTAATTGGCAGTTGGCAATCCATTGAGAAGTCGATGATCTTTTATAGGAAGTTGTAAACTCTTATCACTTCAAGGGTGCTGGCTTTAACACTTTCTTTATGGGCTTGCTTCAAAACTAACGCAATCGGCAAGTAATAAATGTAAGCTATGTGGCTTGTGGTCTATGTGCTTATGAAGTTGCCTTAGATGCTTTAGGCTATAGTTGTCTTGACAATTGGAAAAGGAAGCTTAGAACTGTCTTGATAAAAAATGATTTGCTATAAAAGATGCTTTTGGCTATAGTTACCACTTACATCCACTGCATCATCTTCCTTAAAAGCTTGTTATGATCTTCCCCTGCCATCCTAACACTCCTTAGGATCTGAATTGTTTGAACATGCTCCAGTATCGACCAATTCCATGCTTTGATGCTGGTAATTTGATTTACTCCGATCGGCTTGAATCAGATCTAGTAAGTTAATTAGAATTTGATTAAGATCAGCTGGAATGTGATTAAATTAGTTGAGAATTGTTTAGACCAACTGTAATTCGGTTAAAACACCTATTTGAAATGAAGTTCAAATTCAAGTCATACTACATCTAATTCAACATTTCCTAAGACCATTTAAATTTATGTAGGAAAATCCGTCGCTAAGCATTGTCAAGGCGAAAGAATGTTTTACATCAAAAGAGGTACGTATCTTTCTTTGTAATTTTTTATGCTTGTAACAGACTCTTTTAAGTTTGCAGCGTATTTATCAAATTTATTTGTAAACTTCAATGACTAGGATGATGGAAATTACTTGTACCTCCTGCAGCCATGTGAAGCTCACACCAATTTGATTAATGACTTTGAGGCTTCGCCCCCTTTTTTTTTGTAGCGGAATCGTATTGCAAAAGAAGATGCGAACAAAATGCATTAAGATATCATGCGCTCATAGTTGTTTATGTGATGCAAGAAACAATTCTTCCTCCAAGGCAGCAACTCGGTTCTTTATCAGAGAAAGAGTCCAATTGTCTAGAACATATCACAAGCAATGAGGTTTCTATGCTAGGTTAGTTTTGCAGAGGGCTGTCGAAAAAATGGTGGGCAAATAGAGGGCCTTGGTTTATAAAAAAGGAATTTATATGGAACTCAAGGGTCTTGGCTTCTTTGTGAATTTTTATTCCTTGTAATGAGAACTCTTTACTGTATTTATATTGACTGAACTGGGGATGTATTATGAACGAGTCTTCTTACATTTATATTGACTGAACTGGGGATGTATTTTGAGTTTCTCTTTAAAAAAAATTCATGGCTTTAATGAATGTTGGATTGATTTCTTTCATTTGGCAATTATAACAATTCTTTATTTGTATTAACTTAGATGGGTTGATCTATCAGGGCATGTACCAGAAACGGCTAGATGTGTCGTTATTATAAAAGAAATTTAAAGACACTAGCTACGGATATAATCCTCAGCCCTCAAACCTAGTCCGTAGCGAGATTGCTACGGATCGGATTTCTATAGCAATGGCTATTGTCCGTAGCCATAGAAATAAAGCTACGGATATAAGCCGTAGCTATAGCTTAAAAGGCAATAGCTACGACACCAATTGCTACAGACCAGCTATGGGCTTGCTACGGATTCTATCCGTAGCCATATATAGCTACGGATATAATCTGTAGCCTTTGCCCCTTTTTTTTGTAATTGCAACTCTTCACCATACAATTGAAAATATTAAGATGGATGATGAAGAAAATATCATGGAGTTTTTTTCTAGATTGAACTTAATTTATAACTCCATGTGTGGCTTAAGAGATGAGTTTCGGATAAAAAAATTTGTAGAAAAATACTTAGGTCCCTCCTAGAGAGATTTATATCCAAAGTCATTGCTTTGGAAGAGTGTAGGGACATCGATAACATGAAAGTAAAAGAACTCTTAGGTTCCTTACAAACCTATGAACTACACTTTAAAGCCCCCTCTAAGAAGAAAAAGCATCACCTTAAAGGCTTCACATAGACACTCACATAGGTAAAAATAAATTGAGAATGAGTCTTCTAAAGATAGTGATGATTATGCAGAGAAATTGAATAAGAAATTTAAGAGATTCCTAAAATTTGAAAGAGGGAAGAGTTGTGACAAAACAGACAAAAATGGTAAGAAATTTAAAGTAAAATCACTCAAATTCAAATCCGTCCAATGTTACAACTGTGATGAGTATGGTCATGTTGCCAATGAATGCCAAGAAAAGTCTAAAAGACGTCGCAATAAGGCTATTACAGCAACATGGGATGATACAGAGGAGTCTAAATCTCAATCTAGTGACTCCAACAGTGATGAGAGAAAAAAATTAGTGAGAAGATGGCCTCCACTAATACTTATATTCCCCCTAATTTAAGAGAGGATTCCGACCATTTTTCCTTCTACGAGAAGTTCCCAACCTCTCTCCTTATGCTAAATTTTATGAGGGTGTTGTAGAAATTAGCTACACTTAGGATGATCAAAGTAGAAATAGCTAGTAAGGGTTCTCAGAATCTGAATACTGGAGGTAAATCTGAGGATTTAAGCCTCATTTGTATGTTTATGGGCATATCGGAGGATTCAAGCCTCATTAGCCCACCCTTGATAGTTTAGCCTAATTTTTTATTTGTGTATCTTATTGCTAAACTATCACCCTGCTTAGATTAGCTAATTTTGCTAAATGTTATGCTTAATGTATGCTAATTTATGCCTTGGTCATTATGCTTTCATGATTATAATAAATGGCCAATTACGCATGATCAACTATGCGTAGATAGTTACATTTCTTATTGATCATGTTCTATGCATGCTTCATGTTTTAATATTCATGCATCCCTATACTCTCCTTAGTTAGCATGTGCTTATTGTTATAGCTGTGACATTCAACCTACTCTTATGTTAACCTTAATTGATATATCATTAAGGGGGAGAGATTAGTTTGTCAATTGCTGACAAGAAGGGGGGAGAAAGATAAAGTCCCACCAAAACTAGTTTTCTATATTTTTTGTTGTAGGGATTGATAGGTTATGGGGAGCAACTGAAGAGGAGCTGCTTAGATAGACATGTCTCGAGTTATATTTCATTTCAATATCAATATAATTGAGTTCATGTAATTTTAATTTTAGTAGTTTAGGTTTTTGTTCATAATTGACAAAGGGGGAGATTGTTAGTGCACTTTTTTGTACCAAATTAGTGCACCTTATTTGTCAATTACATAAGTCAATGATGCTAGTGTGTGTCAGTTGAGCCGAAAGAAGACTAAGACCGAAGACTCAAGCAGACCTGCTGCATAAAGGAATAAGAAACAAGTAAAAGAGATTCTTTGGAGAGCCTTGAAGCTTGAACGAAACCAAAACTCAAACCTTTAGATGACCCTGACCCAAATAGGCAGACTTTTAGTCATCTTAGATTAGCCTTCGGCATCCCAAAAGGTCACCCAAAGACAGGCTCAAAAGGTTGCATGAGCTGTTGGAAATCACACAAACCAAACAGCAAAACTCATGTGTCTGCCAACCGGTCACAGCCCCTGGCTAACCGGTCGTTAGACATCTAGAGAGGTCAGCAGGCATTAGCTTGACCCATGCCTTAATTCTACCGGTCTAAGACCGGTCGGCTAGGCATTCCGACTGGTCGTTGGCTATCAACCGACCGGGCGTGACCGACCCCAGTTAAGACAATGAGTTTTCATTAATCCCAGGCCTTAATTCAACCAGTCGAAAGTTAGCCATTTACAGCCGTTTTGAATTCATTGGAACTTTTTCTATATAATGGCTAGGTTTTATTTAGAGTTTTAAGAGAGAATTTAGTGTATTAGAAGTCATCCTTATTAGCCATACTATTAGGCTCTAATCCCAAGCATTACAAGTCATCTTCCTTATGTTTGATTACAAGATGGAGAATTCAAAGCTCATGTGTAAATGAACTTGCTCTCTCTTGATCTTTAGATGTTTTAGGTACATTGACCATATGTAGGTCCTTTGTCTAAACCTCTCTAAAGATCCTATTAGGTGGGATTCCTCTAGACAACTAGCTCGCACTAGTTGTAGAGAATTCTCACCATTTCCTATCATCTTGGGCATCTCAAGAGCATCACATGCGAGGTGATTGATCGGTGAAGCTGAGGCATTGGCAATGAAGCGGCAACATGATCGGGGGAGCAAGGGGAGCTGAGTGAAGTATGAGAGAGCAAAGATCAGGCAATCTAAAGCGGCGCTGAACAAGTGGGTACATCCGACAAGTGTTATTGTGAGAGCCCGATTGCACTCCTTCCTCGTAAAGGATTGAGTGTGAGAGTTTATATTTACAAACTCGATCAAGTCTCCAACTGGAGCCTCCGGCGGGAGCATATGCCATGTTCTAGGATTAGAACTGAAGGGTAGGGAAGATCCTTGTCAAACTCTTGGGTTGGATGGATCCCGTAAACATCTTGGTTGAGAGATGAACGAGTAAAATCTTCGTCATAGGTTGGGAGGAACCTTGTCAAAATCCCTGGTAGGGTGGAACCGATTTAAAACACCTAGGTTCGAAGGAACCTGATTTAATCTCCCTAGTGAATGCCGGTGTGCTCAATGGATGAGTACTTGAACATGGAGTGGAGTAGAACCATAATCGAACCACTATACATGCCTGTATTTGTGATGTATTTGAGCACATTTATACCTTAGCATTATATGTTTAAGTGCTTAATTATGAATGCTTTATAGAAATATATGACTAGCACTAGATAGGCACATTCACACACAAGATGTACTTTCACTAAGTAGTATAGATTTGAGCTCATGTGATCCATTCTCATATAGTCTACATAGGTTGCATAGATTAGGTTCATGATTAGTTAAATCATTTGATTATCTATGCATGCTTAGGCTATGTTGTTTACTTGCTTAATATATGCTAGCCTTGTGATTGGACCCACTTTAGCTTGGAAGTTAAGTGTTCTTTCTTAATTAGTTTTTAATTGTTAATTAATTTAATTAGGTAAAAGGTTTTCAAAATGGATTTTAAAACGGTCCTAATTACCCCCCTCTAGGACTTAGCCATAGTTCTAGTATGTTCGTACTGATAACTTCCACATGTTTAGCGTCTATAAAGTGTGAGCGATAGACGCAATTTCAACTTCTACCTGTTCTTTAACCCCTATATATATTTACTAGCCTATCAAAGAGAAATAAAAATAAATAATTCAGAAATTCTCTTATACTTGTTTCTTCACAAAATAACCACCATCATGTCAAGATTTAAATTCCAAATGGTTACTTTTCAAAATCTTGTGGGCTTATGAACAATGACTCTTAGGTAGAGCCCCATGTACCACAATCCAAAATTAGTATCTACCGATTCGGTTTCATTTTGTACAAGTTGGGCTCATCGATCATTTGATCTAAACTATTAATAACATGGGCTTAAATGTCAATAGTTATATACCAAATCTTGATGATTGAAAATTTATAAACATTTCACCAGGTTGGCCCATAAAGAAATGTTAAGAAAGAAAAATACAACTATTGTTTCAATTCAATCCATAGAATGCCAAATATGCTGTATTTATTTCCTTGGAATCTATGAAATATTAGGTGAACGTGATGGGGTTTTCCTTCTTAGGATGGAGGAGAGACTATGGAAAAATAGGGTCTATCAATCGGTCGCCTAACCGATCGAATATTTAGTCCGAAGGGAGCTCTGCACGCTGGATAGGATTTGGCCTGTCACGACCGGTCTTCGGCCATCATCGACTGATTGCTTGTCCAGTCGAATATTGCAGCTTCTCTCACAATTCTCACTGGTCAAATTTTGGTCATTCTCGACCGGTCGACCACCCTGGATGACCGGTCGATGTTGCGCGTAGACTGCAATACACGGTTTCCTATTTCGGCTCTGTCTCTCGTA
This sequence comes from Liriodendron chinense, assembly GCA_003013855.2. Taxonomy (NCBI): domain Eukaryota; kingdom Viridiplantae; phylum Streptophyta; class Magnoliopsida; order Magnoliales; family Magnoliaceae; genus Liriodendron; species Liriodendron chinense. The sequence goes on along the minus strand of PVNU02000867.1, from coordinate 254,700 downwards.
AAGTGCTATATAATATCTTCTTGATCGAGATTTGGGCATTGTAATAAGTGTTCTACATGTCCAAGGTGAGGGAGAGAGAAAAAGAAGAAGTGAGGAAGAGAAAGAGAGATGAAGCTCATAGAAAGGAGATTTCTGCTCGTGACGTTCTATCCATGTGCAGACGACATCTCAGGTTCTTCTACGTCTTTGGATCTGGCGAGATCTCTCAGTTTCCTAGTTCCTTTTGTTTGTTATCCACCCTCGTGATCACCGTGGAAATGTTCCTTTACATAGTGGATTGTTGATCTAGACGAGGTTCCATGGTTTTTACCTCTATTAAGGGTTTTCCACGCAAATATCTATTTTGTTCATGTGGTTGATGATTGGATTGTGTTTGTTGCATTATCTTATCCCATAATTCATGTAGTTGGGGGGCGAGATCCTAAAGTTTTTATGCAACGCACCCAATAAAAGTGGTATCAGAGCATCCATATTTAATAAACGGACAGTGGGATCATTGTGAGTTATGGAAGGTGGCTCATGAAAGATAATCAACCTTAATGGGTCATATTGGCCCATATGGAAGGTGAAGATGGAGGACTTGTTGTATTGCAAGGACTTGTATGCTTCAAAATTAGGTTTATTGGCCAAAACAAAAGATATGACTGAAGATGATTAGAAGAAGTTGGACAGGAAGGCAGTGGGGGTTCATTAGAGAATGGTTGGATGATACAATGTTCTACCATGTGTCTATGGAGACCCCAACCGTAAACTGGTAGAAGAAGTTAGAAGGGATGCATGAGAGGAAGACAACCGACAATAAAATCTTTCTGATTAGAAGAATTGTGAATTTGAAGTTCAAGGAAAATGGTTTCGTGGCTTACCACATAAATGAAGTTAGCAGCATTGTGAACCAACTCTTTGCTATGAAGATGGTCCTAGGTGACGAGCTATAGGCCTTGCTATTTCTTAGCTCGTTGCCTGATAGTTGGGAGACATTGGTTGTCTCTAAGTAACTCCACACTAAATGGAAAGGTATTCATGGAACAAGTGACCAGTTGTCTCTTTAATGAGGAGACAATGAGGAAGTCACAGGGGTCTACTCAGTAAGAGGTCCTCATAATGCAGGAACAGGGGAGAGGAAAGAACAAGAAGGGCGGTAAAGCCACAGATAAGAGGCAAGTTGAGCATAATAAAAGATGTTGAGTGCTAGAATTGTGGCAAGAAGGGGCATTACCGAAATGAATGCCGTACCGAAAAGGAAGATAAGAAAGGAAAAGGGAAGGAGAAGAAAGATTAAGAATTAGATTTTACTACGGCTGCCTCAGATGATGACATGGTGGATATACTCTCTACAGATCACAATGTTTGTCTCACGGCTACGAGTTAAGACACTGATTGCGTGATAGACTAGGGAGCGTCGTTTCACGCGACTCCACACATGGACTTCTTCACAAGTTACAAGTCAAGCGACCTTTGCACTGTGAAGATATGAAACTGTGGAATATCCAAGATCTTGAAAGTTGGTGATATCTGTGTGAAGATTGATGTGGGCAGCACATTGGTACTAAAAGATGTGAGGCATATTCTTAACCTTCACCTTAACTTAATGTCAACGGGAATGTTATATGATGATGGCTATGAAAGCCGGTTTGTTGGTGGGTGTTGGAAACTCATCAAAGGTTCGATGATCGCAGATAGAGGGAAGAAGTATTGCACCCTATACAAGACAAGTGTTAACATATGCAAGGGTGAGTGGAATGCAACAGAAGATTCAATGATGGACATGTGACACAGGCGGCTTGGCCACATGAGCGAGAAAGGGCTTCAACTACTAGCGAAAAAGTGACTTCTTCTGGAGATGACAAGTATACCTCTCAAAACTTGTACTGACTGTTTATTTGAGAAACAACATATAGTTTCTTTTGTTAAAACTGCTTCTCACGTTAATAAAGTTCATGCATTAGATTTGGTTTATTCTGATGTGTGTGGTCCGATGAGAACAAAATCCTTGGATGGGGCTTTATATTTTGTTACATTCATAGATGATGCGTGCATCTAGGAGGGTTTGAGTTTACGCATTGAAATCTAAGGACGAAGTCCTTGATGCATTTAAAGTGTTTCATGCTATGGTTAAGAGGGAGACAGGTAGACCATTGAAGTGCATTCACACTGACAATGGAGGTGAATATAATGGGGCATTTCATGAATATTGTAAGACCATGTGTTTATGACATGAACAGACGGTGCCCAAGACCCCCCAACACAATGGTGTAGCCGAGCGAATAAATTACAGTATTGTGAAGAGAATCGGATGTATATTATCCCATGCGAAGTTGCCCAAGACGTTCTGAGGAGAAGCAATGCATATAGTAGTGTATTTGATAAAAAGGTCTCCATCAGCTCCGTTGAATGGAGAAGTACCTGAGAAGATATGAATTGGACATGATGCATTATACAGTCATCTCAGGGTGTTTGGTTGCCAAGCATCCATTCATGTACCCAGGGATAAGTGTTCCAAGCTCGATATGAAGATCAGATATTGTGTGTTTCTAGGGTATGACGAGGAAAAATTTGGTTACAGATTGTGGGATCCGATCTAGAAGAAGCTCATCAGGAGTAAAGATGTGGTGTTCGTTAAAGATCAGTGAATAAAAGACATTGGAAAGCTAAAGAAGACCCAACCCAGTTCAAGTGAGCTAAAAGACTTAGATCCGATCACTACTCCCATGATGCCTGATGACGGGGGAGTGCGGCAAGGTGCAGGGGATGAGGGATTTCCTACAATAGATGAATCGGGGGAGCAACCCTCACTTGATCCACCTGTTGAGCCATAGGTGAGGAGGTCATCTAAGGACAGACACCCGTTCAAGAGGTACTCACCGCATGAGTACATTATGATTTTCGATGGGGGAGAGCTAGGGGAATACTCTGAGACCCTATCTGACGTGCATAAGGGAGAGTGGTTGAAAGCTATGCAAGAAAAGATGAAATCCTTACATAAGAACTACACCTATGATCTTGTGAAAGTGCCTAAGGATAAAAATGCTTTGAGCAATAATTGGGTGTTCAAAAAGAAGGTTGAGCATAAGAATTCACAAATGAGGTTCAAAGCCAGACTTGTGATGAAAGGGTTTGGCTAGAAGAAAGGAATTGATTTCGATGAGAAATTCTCACCGGTGGTGAAGATGACATCCATTCGGATGTTGCTTGGGTTGGCTGCAAGCATGGATCTAGAGATAGAGCAGTTAGACGTTAAAACTGCCTTTCTCCATGGTGACCTAGAAGATAAAATCTATATGCACCAACCAGGGGGGTTTGAGGTCAAGGGCAAGGAGCACATGACGTGTAGGCTTAGGAAGAGCATGTATGGGCTAAAGCAAGCTTCGAGGAAATGATCTGAGAAGTTCAACTCATTCATGTTAAAGCCTAGGTATGATAGAATAGAGTCAGACCACTATGTGTTCACGTGCAGATTCTTATATGGTGATTTTATAGTTCTGTTGTTGTATGTTGATGATATGCCCATCATGGGAAAGGACATCAAGAAGATTGACAAGCTAAAAAAGGAGTTGGGCAAGTTCTTTGCGATAAAAGTCTTGGGCCCAACCAACTTATCGAAGGAATGGAGATCACCTGTGACAGAAGCAGTATCAAGCTTTGGCTGTCACAAGAGCGGTATGTTAAGAAAATCCTAAAGAGGTTCAATATGAACGCAGTAAAGTCGGTCATTTATCCACTCGATGTTCACTTCAAATTGAGCGATAAGCAGTATCCCAAGACCAAGGAAGAGGTGGAAGAGATGTGGAAGATACCCTATGCTTCAGTAGTAGAAAGTTTGATATATGCTATGGTGTGTACACACCCAGACATAACATATGCGGTTGGTGTTGTCAACAGATATTTTGCCAATCCCGACGAAGAACACTGGGTAGTAGTGAAGTAGATACTTTGGTATCTAACAGGCTTACGCAGGTTGAGCCTATACTACGATGACGGTAAACCTATATTGAAAGGCTAAACAGATACAGATATGGCAGGTGACATAGACTCTAGGAAGTCTACATTGAGGTTCATGTTCACATTTGCAGGGGGATCAATCTCTTGGCAGAGCAAGTTAAAGAAGTGTGTAGCATTGTGATGTAGAACGGGTCGCTGACTATTTCATGGCCCAGATGGAGCAAAAGAAGACCGGACGGGGTCGAAAGTGATCCGGACCATCAGGACTGTAAATCGGTCGTATCTCACAATCCGGAATGAGTTACGAGACGTATAATATATCAATTTGGGGTAGCTCGAGCTACTTTAGCCAACCAACCCTGCTACGCCGGGTTGCCCAAGCCGGAATCGTGAGATTCGACCGTATCGACGGTCATTAGACTAGTTTATTTTCAGTTTTACTATTTATAGTAAGTTTTAATTCAATCATAACTTTGCATCTGTAGGGTTTTAGAGTTAGTGCCCAACATGAAAAGGGCTTAGAATATTTCGTAGAACAACGTGGTTGAGGCCGTTTGATAACTTTCTATTTTTGGCCGAAAACCAAGAGTTCTAGTAGGATTGAATGACTTCTATAAATAGTAAGTTTACTATTTATAGTAAGTTACGTTTTCTAGGAGTTTAAGTTGGAGTTGGAGTCTGATACTTTGCATAGGATTTAGTTTCCTATTTATGTGCATTGTAATTTCGTTTTTATTTATTCAATCTTCAATAAAGTAATTATTTGGAATTAAATTCCTTTTTTTTTATCTTTTATTTCTTCTCGTGGATTCGAGAATTTATCGGTTAGGGAGACGATGATCGACCTACCAAGTCCTCTCTGCGTCACATTGTCCACGACAGAGGCTGAGTACAGCCCAGTCACAAAAGCATGTAAGGAGATGTTTTGGATGAAGAGGTTCCTACAAGAACTTAGCCTGAAGTAGGAGAAGCACATGGTCTATTGTGATAACCAAAGTGCGATACATTTAAGCAAGAATCCAAGTTAGCATTCCAAGTTGAAACACATTGAGGTTTGGTATCACTAGATCAGTGATACATTAGAACAGAGGTGTTACAGCTTGAGAAGGTCATACGGACGATAACGGGTCAAATATGATGACTAAAGTTTTGCTCAAGGGCAGATTTGATGCTTACAAAAGCCTGACTGGCTTAAAGGTGGTGAAGCTTGAAATTACGTGTAATGCTCACACTTTGTAGACGCTAAGTGTGCGAAATCTTAGAGTGAAGCTTGTAGAACTATGGCTAAGTCCTAAAGGAGGGGGATTATGACCGTTTAAAAATCTTTTTAAAAACTTCTTGCTTAATTAAACTAATTAGCAATTCATAAACTAATTAAAGCAAGAACACTTAGCTTCGAAGGTTAAGTGGGTCCAATCACAAAGGCCAGTAAGGATATGAATTAAACAACCTAGCCTAAGTATATGGATTAAAATGATGCAACATGTTGAGCTCCTAATTGATGTGCGATTATCTAGACTACAAAGGATAAAACTAATAAGAAACTAGTCTAGAAGTGAAATTACAAGATGTGTGTAAGAATCTACCTATCAATGTATAACATACATTCCATTCAAACATTCATATGATTGATAATTAAAGAGAATGAAAGAATATAAATGACTTAAATGAAAATCTCAAACACAAGCATGTATAGTGGTTCAACTACTTATTTACTCCACTCTCAGCTCATGTACTCATCCCTTGAGCATACCAAATTTCACTATAACAGAGGTTTTAAATCAGGTTTACCTCTCAATCTTTACATAAAGGTTTTTGCACAGGTTCACCTCTCAACTTGAATGAAGATTTTCAAGGTTCATATCTCAACCTAGGTACTTGACAAGTTCCACCCAACTTATAAATTTACAGGTTCCTCTCAACCTACACGTATGCACCCATGTTGGTGGCTCCCCTTAGAGAATTTTTTAGGCCCGACAAACCTGTCAAGGATCTTGAAACAACCCTACATGATTTTAAGTAGGATAACCATCAATCTTAAATTCACACTCAATCCTCCCAAAAGGAATGAGTGCTAGGACTCCTAAAGCGATAACTTATTTGTTGGATTGAGCCCCTTGTACAACGCCTTATTGGGTTGATTGATCTCCACTCTCTCGTGCTTCAATCAGCTCCCCAATGCTCCCCCGATTGTGTTGCCAATGTCTCAGCTCCACCGATCAATTACCTCGCATGTGATGCTTTTGAGATGCCCAAGGTGATATGAGATGGTGTGAATTCTCTACAACTAGTAGGAGTTTGTTACCTAGAGGAATTCCACCTAAGATGATCTTTGGAGAGGTTTAGATGAAGGACCTACCTATGGTCAATGTGCCTATAACATCTAAAGATCAAGAGGGAGCAAGTGTATCTTCACATGAGCTTTCAATGTTCCATCTTGTGATTAAATATAAGGAATATGACTTGGAAGTACTTAGGATTAGAGCCTAATAGTATGGGCAATGAGAATGACTTCTAATGCACTAAAATCTCTCTCTTAAGACCTAAAACCGAGCCCAAACATTTTATAAAGAAATCTCCAATGGATAGAAAACAGTTAGAAATGGCTAGCTGACGACCAGTCGGTCCTCACTAACGATTGGTCGAGTAGGGTCTACGACTGTTTCAACCGTTAGCCACGGACCAGTTGAATTAGGCCTGGACAAAATGATATGTTTTTGTCCTAATTGGGCCATGAACGACCGGTTGCCGAATAGTCACTGACCGGTCGATTTTAGGCCAGGGACTCCAGCGAGCTTATATCCCATTTTGGCCACTGACGACTGGTCGGCTAGGGGCTGCGACCGATTGGCAGACACATGAGTTGTGTTGTTAGTCTAACTTGTTTTACAGTAGTTCATGCAATCTCTTTGGCCATTTTTTGGATGATCTTTTGGGACACCTAAGGCCAATCTAAGATGACTAAAGGTATATATGCCTATTGGTTTAAGGTCATCTATAGGTATGAGTTTTGGTTTGGTTCAAGGTTCAAGGCTCACCAAGGCATCTCATTTACCTGTTTCTTCTTCCTTGATGCACCAGGTCCACTTGAGTTTTCGGTCTTAATCTTCTTTGAGCTTAACCGACACTAAACTCATTGACCTACGTAATTGACAAATAATGTACACTAGTATGCCACAGAAAAGTGCACTAACAAAACCCTCCTCCTAAGTCGGATGGGGGAGATTTGATGGGGATTTCCTCCTCAGGATAGAGGGGAGACTATGCAGAAATAGGGTTTGTTGATCGGTTACCTGACTGATCGAATATTCAGTCCCAAGGGAGCTCTGTACGCTGGACAGGATTTGGCCTATCACGACCGTTCGACGACCGATCTTGGGCCATCATTGACTGGTTGCCCATTTGGTTAAATATTGTAGTTCTCTCACGATTCTCACTTGATAGATTTTGGTCATTCTCGACCAGTCGACCACCTTGGCCGAAAGGTTGATGAAGCACACGGACTGTGATACACAGTTTCCTATTTTGGCTGTCTTTTGCAAAGTGCTATATAATAGCTTCTTAATCGAGATTATGACATCATAATAGGTGTTCTACATGTCCAAGGTAAGAGAGAGAGAAAAAAAGAAGAAGAAGAGAGGAAGCTTGTAGAAAGGAGATTTCTGCTCATGGCATTCTATCCAAGCGTAGACGACATCTTAGGTTCTACGTCCTCGGGTCCGGTGAGATCTATCAGTTCCTTAGTTCCTTTTGTTTGTTATCCACCCTAGAGGTGAAGAAGATTGGATTCAAATGGGTTGTGCTTGTGATCGTTGTGTAAACGTTCTTTTATATAGTGAATTGCTGATCTGGACAAGGTCCAGTAGTTTTCACCTCTGTTGAGGGTCTTTCACATAAAAATCTCTTGTGTTCGTGTGGTTGATAATCAGATTGTGTTTGTTGCATTATCTTATGGTTGATGATTAGATTGTGATTGTTGCATTATCTTATCCCATGATCCAGGTAGTTGGGGGGTGAGATCCTGAAGTTTTTGTGTAACGCACCCAACAGAACAGCCATCCATAGTGAGTCCCATCATACCAAATATCAAGATTTTTTATTCCTATAGTTGGAGAATTGGGGCAAACGTAGAATACTCTAAATAACTGTACGAAAAATTTGTCACAAGGAATTGGAAAATAGGCAATGAAAGAATAATTGAAGATTCAATATCCAGGGCGGAGAATTTTCATCTATTTGGGATTTTAGATTTCATGACCACTCACAGGAAAATGTTTATCTTAGGATCACTTTTAGTCTGTTCGAAAGGATTTTAGATATTAGTTTGTATCCTATGTTAAATTAATTAATTACTCCATAGTTCTATGTATTAATAGGATTTTTTTGCATAAGAACATTTGGTTATGATTTAGTCTCTTACGCATACGTCCTTGGTAAATAACTAACTTTCACCATTTCACAGATGTCTCTTCCAGCAATATTTCAATTCTTTTGAAAGGATGTGCTTTGAAATTCATCAGGCCAGGAGCATCCATGGGTGAAAAACAATGTTGAAGTCTCCCGCCATCATCCATGGTTAGGTGAAAACTTGAATATATCATCTTCAGAATCCACAGGGTTTCATCAGTACCGAATCAACCGTGTCGATTGTGGATGTATTGTTACATTGAAGTGGGTTATTCTTTTTAATTAATGGACTGGTTATTTTGAAGTAGTTTGGAAGTGAGATGCTAATGATATTTTTCCTTGTTCAAGGAATGTGAAATATTGTCATTTCCTTTCTCCTTTTGGTGTGCATTACTAGTTTCAGGACTGATTTTCTTATACATACTAGCTCCTTTTAGAGATGGGGTATATTTCTTTGGGTTAGGTTGAGTTGGGTTTTCAGAAATATTAGTTGTGCACTGTCTATGGATTCTAATTCAGGATGGTTCACAGCACCACAAGCGTCATTATCAAACTTAATAATACTACTTTTACTGCAGATGTCACCATCCATGACTTTGGATTTTAACATATTTCTGAAATTTGGCAGACGTCACCTTCTTCCCTTTGGCATTAGTGGGAATCTCTGGACCCGCTGAGCAGCATGACACTAGCTGTATGGGCTGGGTTTCTGATTCTAAACCAAGGACCTGATCAGGAATACGAACCATTTCCATCTTTTTTTTTCCCAATATATTTTTCCTTATATGTGTATTTTATATCTGATCCTTCCATGCAAAAAACAAACATTCACGAGGGATTCATGTAAAAAAGCAGGGATTTAGTAGCTTGGAAGTTTGCCTCAGCATAAAGGTCTGATCTGCAACTCCCTAGGGCCACACTTTTGGAAGTGAGATTTATTGGATATAGGCCCTTAGGGGCCCACTTGTGGCCAACTACTAGTTGGCATCTGACTTTTCTCCGAGGTTTGGAAAACATGAAATTTTAAACTTCAAATTATGAAAGGAAAAGGCGAGAGATTGGATAACATGGAATAATTCTCATCCGAACTCCCTCTAATCCACCTTATAAAAGGTGAAGGGATCCCTCATTAAAAGGCATCAAAGAAAATAACAATGAAATTAGTAGAGAGAGAAATCGCAGAAGAGATTATACCCATTGTCCATCTGGTCTACCCCATAAATGATCTAAACCATTGATCACAATCCAAGGCTATCTAAACTATAAAATCAGATGGGTGATTAGAACTCTCTCCTACTGTAGTGGTTATGCTAACCTCTTATCAATTCATCATCAATCTTGGGCTTTCGCCAAGGCCCCAAAATCTTATAGACCGTTGGATCTTGCGGGCTCACCCATCCAGGCCATGAAATCATCTTTGGTCCTCACCATGGCTAATATTTCTTAAATGTAAATCTATTTGTTTTGCCTAAAAACATAACACATGCATTGACAAGGGGAATGATCACATGCATTCCAACTTATGGTAATTATCATAGATTCAAGCTATACGGGCCCACCAACAATGTATATGGGCTTGAAACCGTGCATCTGGTGTGCCTCCTCATGGTCATTGTACATCCCAAGAATCATCATACAAAAAACTCAGGTGAAACATACAATGAGGAGCAATGTAGAATCACATCCAAAGCCTATGTTTTTGTTTGTTATGGCTCACCCAATTTTTGAAAGGGCATGGATTTTGGTTTGTCCCTTCGTCCTAGTGGGGCGTACCTAAGACTTTGTTGGATGACGTGTACGCAAAATGGTTGGTCCATGTCCGTTTTGAAGTTTCTACGATGGGTGTACCCCTCAATATCCTCCATGGTTTCCTTTGGTGTCGCCCACCTAGTTTACGGATAAGGCTGGATTTTGGGTTCTATGCTTGACATGAAGGGTGCATATGATGAATGGGTTGGACGACACTAACACATTCAAGGTGGCCCCCACACAATTCAATTGCATTGATTATCCCTTAAAAAGAAATTAGGAGTAGGGCATGTGGATCAATATTGGATACCCCAAGTGTATACGTCATCTTTTATTTTTATTTTTCTTTTTCTTTTTCTTTTCTTTTGAAAGATTCTACACTTTATCAAGCCAAAGGCCAGAAAAGGAAAACAAAGCAGCAAACAGCTAACCACAAAAAACTTACAAGTGACCCGAATTCAGGTCCCAATCCCATGTTTGGTTTATGGGAATAAATGGTATGGAATTGCATTAGATAGAATTAAGACCATTATTGTACAATATTGCATGTTTGGAAATACCATGCTATTTTGACCATCCAATCTCAAGTTTACATCAAATTCATCATTTGGAAAAAAACATTGGATCAAGTAAAACCCACGTTTGGTGGACCATGGAATTGTAATCAACAAACTAGATTCACAACTGATGTTTGTCACTTGTATGCATATACAACTCGAATGTCACATGTAAATGGTTCATCTGGATGGACAGGTTGGATAAAACACATGCGTCAATGTGGGCCTCACAGAGGTAGTGGATTTCGAAATCCACCACAAATCTTGTGGTATCCACTTTTGAGACTAGATGATATGATACATGGATTAATCCACCGCAGTATCGACTTTTGAGACTAGATGATGTGATACCAGAATTAATCCACTGCAGTATCTATTTTTTAGACTAGATAATATTATACCGGGATTAATCCAATCCTCACAGTGGTTTTTAATTGCTAGATAGAATTTTCACGGGACATAATGCAATTCCATACCACATATATAATCCCACTTAATACCATACACCAAACAGGCCAAGGGAAACTTGAATCCTGGAAAGAACCCTCCCAATGGGGTTTGATCTATTACTTGAAACAAAAAAAAAAAAAAAAAAAAAAAAAAAAAAAAAAAAAAAAAACCAGCTGTTTCACTCATCCCATATGGCCCACAAGACAGCAAGAAGGGAAACTCTCAAGAGGGAAGCCTTTCTTTTATCTATCTGAACAACGTGCCAGCACCGAAAAAGACTCTTGATCGAACTTGGCATGGTTCAGGGCATATGAAAATGAGAGAGGATCACGCTCCAAACACTTGAAGCAAACATACCGTAAAATAGTCTGACCCTCATTTTTTAGTCAGGATTAAGACTATTGTAGAAGCAAATGTTACCAATGGTTCCATTGCTACCAAGTGAAATTTCATTTATTGGACAGCTAAGTAGTCTGACCAACTCAAATTTTTTAGTCAATTTCATATCAACACGTGCCGTGTAGACTAGTGGAAAATCTATGCTGGTCTATGTACTTAGGGCCTGTTTGGCACAAAGGATTAAGTTGTATTAGTCGGGATGGAATTTACATAGCGTCATGATTATCACTGCCAGTGGATTGTCATGGAACTGGTGGAATACCACTTAATCCCACTCCATGTTTGGGACGGAGGAGAATCCCGCCCAAACAGTTAATTCTGATTATTACCATGTTTGGTGTGGAGTTGGATCGACGGGGAAGAAGATTGCGCACTAACCGTGGAGAGCCTCTCTGGGGAAATTCCTTACCGGGATGCTAGGTAGGGCCCAATGTGATGTTTATGGGAAATCCATCATATCCATCCATTTTGAGAGCTCATTTTAGGACATTCCATAAAAAATGAGATGTATCCCAATCTAAAGTGGGCCACATGAGAGGAAACAGTGAGGAATTAATGACCGCTATTAAAAGGTTTGTATGGCCACAAAAGTTGCGAATCTGACTACGTTTTCTGTGTTTTCACTTCATCCTAGTGAGAATGACCTTATAAATGGTTTAGATGGCATATAAAAATCAAGGCGGAGACCAAAAAAGTTTCATTGGTTCTTATTTATTCTCTCAATTTTTCCTTTCGTGTGGCCCACTTGAGTTTTGGATCCGCCTCATTTTTGGTAGAATGCGGTAAAATGGGCTCGCAAAATGAATGGACGGGGTGGATTTCCAACAAACATCACCGTGAGCCCCACTTAGAATTCCAGCATTCGACTTCATGCGAAACAGCTTTCGCAAGAAATTCACGTCGGGCGGATTATGGCAATCCTTCTTCCTTCGATCGATATCCTAGTGAATGAGAAAAGGCACGGGCGCAAAGTCCAAAGTATTAACACCTTGCTGGGTTAGATTATTTTTGAAACCCATCACACCAAACACAACTTAATGCAGTCTAATTCCACGCACCAAACACAACTTAATGCAGTCTAATTCCACGCACCAAACACGCCCTTAGTAGATATGGCAATTGATGTGGAGAGAATAGTTTGAAAGATGCCGAACAAAGAGGTGAAGTGGTAGAAAATGGAAAGAGACAGTTTTTTTTATAGTCTGGCAGACTGTGATGGTTGATACTCAAGATCACACCAGTCATGAAAACTGAGTCATGTCGCCCTGTGTGGGCCCATACAGCCATATATTATCTATGCATGAAGCCAGTTTGCATTGGACGGTCCATATCAGATTTTTTAGATGATCCCTTATACCTACGGTGTGAATGCCTTTATAAAGCTAGCATTTTCCGAGAAAAGTGGCATTTCATGACTTTTAAAAGTATATCTTCAAAACCCACATGATATTTAGTCTTGTTTTTGCTCTTAAATTTTTTTTAACCCTTTTGTACTAAAAGGAAAAATGGATGGCTGAAACTAGCCACCTCGTGTTGCCCATATTGGCATCAACTAAAGCTGTGATGGGAGTTGAGCAGTGGCCCATAACCATTGCATTAAAAATTGTAGACAGATTATAATGACGGATATGCGTACTCACTAATTCAACTCAAAACCGCTTTAATTTCTGTACCCAATATAAATAAGTCATCATACCCACTTTAATTTTAACATTTGATTAATAATGGACATTTGTTTGTTGAATTCAGACGGTTGACTATTGCTCGTTTGGGACGTCCATTCCATGTCCACCAACCGCTAGTAAGGTTACCAACCGCTAGTTAGGTTACCAGACGAGGACTGATACGACCTCGTTCTCCTTAGCTAGGAATGTGCAGGGGCTCTCGGACCACCGTAATGTATGGGTTTTATCCACACTTTCCATTCATTTTTCCATGTCCTAAATTTTTTGGTACAATCCACATGATTTGGGGCCTCTAGATGGACGGTTAGTGTCAGAGTCCCTTGATATATATTGATATGCCATCCTTTTAACTGCTCAAACTTTTAGATCAATTGGTTGTTTGATATGATATCAGAGTAGAAGGTCTTGTGCTTGAATCCCGAATGTAGCAAATATGCCACCGGTTTATGGTGTGAATTGTGAGTCTCTTCACCCTTGCCTAGTATATTCCCATGTGTGCTAGGAGTGTTAGAGTCCTTTGATATATATTGATATGCCATCCTCTAACAACAGCTCGAGCTTTTAGATCAATTGGTCATTTGACAGTTAGTAATCTGATGTTATATTCCCATATGCCCTTGTGTAATAATTTATTCAGATTTAAAGTTTTTATTATTATGAATGAGTACCCTTTCTTTATGCCACGAGGATACAACCGTGGAATACAAAAATGGCCTATTCTCCACTGAAGGAGATCTTTCAACAATAGCCATAAAGGAGGAACTATCAATCAGGTCCGTACATTTACTTGGCCTGGCTTATGTTTCAAAAATCAAGCTTATGGGACAAATGGATCTGATTGTGATGGCCGAATATGCCAGTTGGACGAACGATAGCCAGTGGATATTTTGATTCCTCACATGTGTATCGTATCCCTATGTCATTCCTTTGGGAGCTTTAAGTTATTTAAAATTTTCTAGAACTATTATTAAAAATGGATGCACGTTGCGTGTGCCACTTCCCACGTGAAGCTCCTGACGTTCCAAGTTATGTATACGTCCACCAAGTCCATCAGTTTAGACCTTATATATATATATATATATATATATATATATATATATATATATATATATATATATATATATATATATATAGATATATATATATAGAGAGAGAGAGAGAGAGAGAGAGAGGGCATATTTAAAACTTAAAAGTAGGCAACCATGATTTTTATATGCCATCCAAAGCGTTCATAATGTAATTCTAATTAGGATGGATTGAAAACATAAATATTAGCATGAACCAAAACTTGTGTGTCCCCATAAATTAGGTTTTGACGGTGGGCGTTCATCCCTACTGCTTCCTATAGTGTGGTCCACTTGAGTTTTGGATCTTTTTTATTTTAAACATGAGGTGGAAAAACTGATGGGCGATGTGGATTTCTCATAGACATCTCGGTGGGCCCCACATATCTTGGGACGTACAGCAGGAACTTCCATGGGCCGTGTACATAGAGAATAAGCTGCCTGCCACGTGGGAATGACACTGTCCGACAACCTAGAAGCTGATTGCATGGTATATGTTCACGTGGCAAAGTTGTATGCCCCACCATGATATATGTGTTATAACCTGACGCAGAGAGGACGTGGTAGGTCGATCACCGTCTTTCTAACCGACTGTTTCTTGAATCCACGAAAAGAAATAAAAGATAAAAAATAAAAATAAAAAAAAATATTCTGAATAATTGATTTATTGATAATTGAATGAATCGAAACGGAATTACAATACATATAAATAAGAAACTAAACCTTAGGTAAAGTATCAGAATCCAACTCCAACTTAAACTCTCAGAAAACGCAACTTACTATAAATAGTAAACTTACTATTTATAGAAGTCGTTCAATCTTACTAGAACTCTTGGTTTTCGGCCAAAAATAGAAAGTTATCAAACGGCCTCAACCACGTTGTTCTACTAAATATTCTAAGCCCTTTTCATGTTGGGCACTAACTTTAAAGCCTTACAGATGCAAGTTATGATCGAATTAAAACTTACTATAAATAGTAAAACTGAAAATAAACTAGCCTAATGACCGTCGATACGGTCGAATCTCGCGATTCCGGCCTGGGCAACCCGGCATAGCGGGGTTGGTTGGCTAAAGTAGCTCGAGCTACCCCAAATTGATATATTAAACATCCTGTAACTCATTCCGGATTGTGAGATACGACCGATTTACGGTCTTGACGATCCGGATCACTTTCGACCCCGACCGGTCTTCTTTTGCTCCATCTGGGCCATGAAATAATCAGCGACCCGTTCTACATCATAACCACGCCATCACATAAAGCAGTTGGAATTGAACGGTTACTATTGAATACTTCTCACCGGCAACAGAAGTTTTGGATCAAGCTGATATTTGTGTTTTGGCTTCATCCAGGCCTGGGTGACCTTATGAACAAGTTGGATGGCCCTAATAAAGTTTCAATAGTGGGCGTCATTGTCCTCACTGCTACCTGTGTTATTGTCCACTTAAGGTTTGGATTAGCCTCATTTTTGGATTCATTGCCTTAAAATGATCTCGCAATATGGATGGATGGTGTATAATACAAATGTCATGGTGGGGAACTTTGACACGTGATACCTTGATGTATGTTGATGTATTTGTTGTATGTCTACACTGTCCATTAGGGGTGTCGATGGGCCGGGTTATGGCCGGGCCAATCTTTTCCAGGCCCGGCCCGCCTCTCTCAACTTATGTCAAAACCCAGCCTGGACCAATGACAGGCCACAATAGTGTAGCCCAAGCCCGGCCCAAGATACAAATGCAAGGTCCAGTCCGAGACTAAGTCCGGCCTTTTACATAAAGAAAGAAATTATCCTTTAATACTGTGTTTTTCCATATATAAAAAAAATCATCAGCACTAAAGAGAATAAAAGGAGTTTTAGGAGGGAGATAGAGTTTTAGGAAAAATTCGTATAAAATTTAAATTTTGAAAGGAGGGAAAATATTTTAATTTAAATTTTAAATTAAAAAATATATTCGGTTCGGGCCGGGTTGTCGGGCTTTTGAACAGCCTAGTTCAATTTTGGCCCGTTTGAAAAATGGCCTTATACTTTAGGCCCAAACTGAACCCATGGGCCTAATAGTCTAGTCCAAGCTCGGCCCAATGCGGGCCAGGCCCGAAAGCCCGTCGGGCCAACCTGGTCCATTGACAGCCCTACTGTCCATCCATTTTGCAACTCATTTTAGGTTGTGGCCCCTGAAAATATCATATCCAAATTTCAAGTAGAACACACTAGAGGAATCAGTGGTGATTGACCATTGAAAACTTTTATTGGGCCACAAAAGTTTTGGACCAAGCTGATATTTGTATTTACCCTTCATTAGGTGATCTGGTTGACTTTATCAATAGGTTGGATGGCAAATAAACATCACTGCAGGCTCTAGGAAGTTTTTAATGGTAGGCGTTCAATCACCACTGTTTCCTATAGTGTGGTCCACCTGAGATTTGGATCTTTAATTTTTTGCTAATGCCCTAAAATAAGCTAGAAAAAAGGACGGAAGGCATGACTATACAACACATACATTAAAGTACGTAGGCTCCACAGTCAGGACCTGACCGTGCTGTGGTCAACAGTGGATGTCATTATCACCCTCCCCGTGGTGTGGTCCACTCGAGCCTTGAATTTGCCTTATTTTCTTGGCTTATACCCTAAGATGATAGGGCAAAAGATGGACAATTGATGTAATTTATACATTGCCTATGGACACAGATTAACATGTTGAGTAGAGACAAACGAAAGCTAGCTTGAAAGCTTGGCTTGAATTGGTTGGAAAAAGCTGGGCTTGACTTGGTTGGAATTTGACTTGGTTGGAAATTTTTGACCAAATTGATCCTAAGTCGAACCAGATTTTTCTAGAGCAAACTAAACTCAGGCCACATGGGTCATTTGAAACCCAAACCGGATGATCACAAACTGGAGTGGCACAAAAACTAGCCAAACCCAAACTAAGGCTAACTCCACTCGAATCGTTGCACCTCTAATATTGAATAAACAACTGTGGGGTTCACTACGACATATGTATCTTATCCACACTGTTCATTTGTTTTTCCAACTGATTTTAGGGCATGAGCCCAACATTAAAACATATCTAGAGCTCACGTGGATCACACTACACGAAACGGTTGGAATTTAATAGTTATCCTTGAAAACTTCTTCAAGGTCATAAAAGTTTTGGCTTAAGCTGGTATTTGTGTTTTCCTTTTCATCCATGTCTGTATCACCTAACCAAAAGGTTGGATGACAAATAAACATCACCTTGGGCACTAAGAAGGTTTCAACGGAGGATGCCATTGTACTTATCCCCACTGTTTCCTGCCGTGTGGTCCACTTATGCTTTGAACATATTTCAATTTTCAGCTCATGCCCTAAAATGAACTGAATAAACAGATGGACAACTTGGACAAGACACATGTTGATTGTGGACCCATGGGGCCCACTTGTGGACAACCACTTGTGGGTGGGGCCCATAAGGATGTTCCCGCATCCTCCTTCTCCCGAGAGTTTGAATTTCTAAATTTAAACCTCGGAAGAAGATGAGATGGGATAAGATAAGGTTAAACCAACCTTATCTCATCTCATCCCTTATCTCTTTTCCCTCTATTTATAAGAGGACTCCTTCCGTTATCAAATACACAAGGAAGAGGAAACGTATAAGTGATATACGGAGAGAAAAGAGAGGCATAGGCTTATAGAGTTTATCTGGTCCATCCATCAGATCTGAGCCATAGATCTGATCCGGGGACCATCTTCACCGTAGGATCAGAGGGGTGATCAGACCCACTTGCTCTTGTAGCAAATAGGCGGATCGCTGGATCCACCACATATCCTCCGCTTTGCGAAGGTTCTCATCGTGTAGACCGTCAGATCCTGGTGGCCCACACTTCCGCGATTACTTACAGTGGTATCAGAGCATTGAACGGCGGATCTCCGAATTAAAGAGGATATAATCGCAATCAAGGTAAATGGCCCTAATCTGAGAATTATAAATTAATGTTTTATTTCATTTTAATAAATACATACGATCATCATCTTATTAATATTCCTTTCTGTCAAATCTCATTTTATTTATCTCTGAGGTATGGAGATTAATAAAATTAAGATTTTTAATTAATTAATTTAAAGGAATTAGAATTTTACGATTAAGACCAGATTCTTATGGGTCAGGGCCACTGTCACAAGACAGATACAGCATTTTTTTTAAAAGGTCTATATATTGAAAATGGATCATTAGTAGTTCTTTATATAATCGTCCATTAATACGGTACATGTGGGTCCAAATCAACCATACAAGTGAATGGTTCAAGATCCAAAACAATAGATCAAATGGACACTAGCATGGATGGATTATCATAGATAGATCCTGACCCCAAGATCTAATGGCCACCAAATAGCCATGAAGGAGCCCATCACCTCAATGGTTTCAATCACAAGGTTGAAGGCCCCAATAATCGGCTTATAGGATCTAATCCCAACCATTCAAAATGGGGACCCACCTGACGGACGGATGGCTTTGATCTCTAACACATGTGCCATCATCCATTGTAAAGAGGTAATTAAAACCCTCTTTTTGAAACCCTCCATTGTACAAATCAAAAGAGGCAGCCATGGCTGCCGCCGCCTGAAGCAGCAGCAGCAACCATGGCCGCCGCCGCCGCCGGCAGCAGGAGCGGCAGCTGTGACCGCCGCCGCCCGCCGCACATGCAGCAGCGGCAGCCATGGCCACCGCCAACGCAGGCAGCAACCACAGCTGCCCAAATCTCTCTCATTCTCTCTCTCTCTCTCTCTCTCTCTCTCTCTCTCTCTCTCCCGTTTTCCAAACCCTGCCGACGCCGCAACCGATCGCCAGCCGCTGCCGCGACAGCAGCAGTAGCGCGGGCCGCAGCCGCCGCCGCCAGCAGCAGCACCCGCGGCTGCGGCAGCAGCAGCAGCGCCGGCCGCCGCTTCCGCCGCTTCCGCTCGCCATTCCAGCCACTCATCCCTCTT
Organism: Liriodendron chinense; assembly: GCA_003013855.2. Classification (NCBI taxonomy): domain Eukaryota; kingdom Viridiplantae; phylum Streptophyta; class Magnoliopsida; order Magnoliales; family Magnoliaceae; genus Liriodendron; species Liriodendron chinense. The sequence goes on along the minus strand of PVNU02000867.1, from coordinate 235,489 downwards.
ATTTTTTTTTGTTGGGCAATCAGCCACCATGGCTGCCAAGGAAAAACAATGATTTTTTTTTAAACCCTAACAATGAAGAAGAAGAGGAAGGTGGGCCTTGTGGGCCTGGCTTGAAAATGAGATAAATGGGCCTTTTGGGCCTGACTTAAAAAATGAAAAAGAAAAAGGATATTGGATATGGGCCTATCCTTTTGGGCCATGGCTTAAGAATATTGGGCCATGGCCTGATGGTTGAGCTAATGGGCCTATTTTTTTGAGTTGGGCCTAATTCATAGAATTGTACGCCTGTCCCATATAAAAGAGAAGGCTAATATGTAAGGACCAATAAAACAAAAAGGACCATCATTGGACATCCATATGTAGATGGATAACCTAAAATCACCATCATATATTAAGCACAAATAGAGATGGGCCGGACTAAGAAACCCAAATCACTTAATATCAAGATTAAGTGTATCTTGTATAAGGGCCATTAATCAGCCATTTATGGACTGATTTAGACCAAGTAAAGGGAAGCGACTTGGGGTTTTTCGGCAAGATCTAACTGATGGTATGGTCCGTTTTTATGATTAATGGTCTAGATCTAAATTAATCTGATGATCGATGTATGTATTAAAATGAAAGCATATGATTTAAATTATGAATTTTTTCTGTCTCAAAATATCTTTTAATTATTTAATGTATATGTGCATACATTATTAAATATGTATGTGTAAAAGTGAATGAAGATCATGATAAATATCCATACGATCACTATTGATCACGGGTCCACAAATGAACGGAACCATCATCAACTATGATGATCAACATTGATGAGAGGATCCATCATCAATGGTGAACATTAATGGTAATGATCGGATCCATCATAAATGGACACGATCAATATAGTGATCGTATTGTCTTTTTCTATTCATAGAACTTCTCTTATTCGTTCAATGGACATGATCGTTTTCTTTAATCTAATGATTTATTCAATTTGACTTTAATTTTTTTAATTAAGTCATCATTTCATTAGAATATAGATCTGTTATTCTAAGGCTGTGCATAACCTAAGTGGGAGTTTCATTCCTTCCCTAAATGATGCATACACCTATAATGGTGGGTTGTTGGTTATACAAATAGATAGTCGTAAAAGCATCAATTTCATTTTATTTAGAGAACTTGATTGATCTGCACCACCCATACAAGTATGTAGGCTTTCAGATCCCTTATAAGATGGATTGTATACTTTTATAAACTTAAGAGTTTGAATAACCAGTAAAAATTCTGATGATTAGTGCCAATACTTTAGATCATAGCTAAGTAGTGATACATGATGCGATGTAGAGATGGCCTCTAAAGCATTGATCGCCGATCAACTAAAAGGACAACATTTCGACGGCAACAACTACGAAGACTGGTCCCGCGCAGTGCGAAGCCTTCTAGATGAAGATGACATTTCACACACTCTGGATGGGGTTCAAGAGGAACCCGTATTGGCTGAAAATGGAAATCTAGGTGAACATCGGGCCGCGATGAATCGCTATAACAAATGGCGTAAACAAAATCGCTCCGCCCGTAATGTTTTGATTAGCACAATGCACAAAGAACTCATACCCACGTATGAAGTGCATGAAACCGCTAAGGGGATCTGGGATGCACTGGCTAATGCCTATAAGCAGAAGTCAGATGCAAAAGTTCGGGCTATGGAATTAGAATTCCAAGAATACATGATGCCTGTAGGTTGCCCCATCAAGGATCATATCCGTAAGATGGAGCAGATGATAGGCGCCCTGAGGAATGTAGGGTGCAAACTAACTGAAAATCAAAAGATTATAGCTATGCACCGTTCCTTACCCGAATCATGGGCCCAAATCAAAACGATTCTGAACCATACTGATTCTATCACAACGTTCAGAGACTTTTGTGGCCATCTGGTACGAGAGGTTGAAATGAATGCAATTCAGCCAGGTTCGGCCAAGGCTTTTGTAGCAGAAACCCACAAGCGGAAAGCTAATAAGAGGAAGTTCAAAGCTCGCAAGAAGGCGAAGAAGAACAATCAGGAACAGAAGACCGCAACGCCTCCTCCAAATCCCAAGAAGGGGAAAGGAAAGAGGAAACCTAAAAAGACAAACATCACCTGTTTCGTCTGCGAAAATCCCGGCCATTATGCCCGTCAGTGTGCCCAGAAAAAGACGGTAATTCCTCAGTCACAAGATATTTTGTTTGTAGGCGTTTGTTCTGAGATCCTTTCCGTTGATATCCTATCTAACGAGTGGATTTTGGATTCAGGCGCAACAAAGCACGTGACACGAGATCGTCGAGGACTCGAGGAATTTCGACCTATAGCTACAGGGAGCTACAGGGTGTACATGGGGAATAACGCTGCTGAAGACGTGCTAGGGATTGGTGTTTATCATCTCCATACGCGCGTAGGGCACACAATAACCCTCCATGATACTCTTTATGCACCGGGCATGCGCCGGAATTTAATTTCTGTTTCTAGATTGTTAGTTAATGGTTTTGACATTCGTTTTTCCGGGACAAGAGTTTCTTTAAGACTAAATAACCTCATCTTTGCATGGGGTAATTTAATTTCAGATTTATTTATTCTAGATGTAGAACATGATAATGCGCCTCTTGCTTTGTCTGCTACATCGAACGAACATGTAGTATCTGAATCTTTAAAATGGCACGCGAGGTTAGGTCACATTGGAAAGGACCGTATGACAAGACTAGCTAGATCTGGTCTGTTAGGTTCATTATCCAAGGTTGATTTGCCATTTTGTGAACATTGTGTGTCCGGGAAGACTTCTAAGAAACCATTCCCTAAAGCGACTAGGTCAAAGGGTTTACTAGAGATAATCCATACAGATATCTGTGGACCCTTAAATGTACATGCTAGAAATAGATGCCAATACTTCGTCACATTTATTGACGATTACTCGCGCTATGGATATGTGTATCTCATCTCACATAAATCCGAGGCTTTTGATTGCTTTCTCAAATTCAAAGCTGAAGTTGAAAATCAGCTTGAGAAAAAGATTAAAATTCTTAGATCTGATAGAGGTGGCGAGTATACATCTGAAACGTTTAAATCATACTGTGCAAACGTTGGCATCATCAGGCAATACACTATGGCATATACTCCACAGCAAAATGGAGTTGCAGAGAGAAGGAACAGGACACTATTGGACATGGTCAGATCGATGATGGCACATGCCAATCTCTCTACCACATTCTGGGGAGACGCGCTTCTTACAGCCGTCTACGTCCTAAATAGAGTCCCAACTAAATCCGTTCCTAAGACCCCATATGAGATGTGGACTGGGAGGATTCCTTCTCTAGCCGACCTACGTCCTTGGGGATCTTTAGCATATGTTTTATTGCCTACTCAGCATAGAAGTAAACTTGATAGTAAAACTATTGAGTGTGTATTCATCAGGTACCCAATGCACTCAAAGGGATACGTTCTAGTTTATGAGGATCGTGGAGGATGAACTGAGATTGAATCTCAGGACGTAACCTTCGTCGAAGACAGATACCCCAGCCGAAAGAAACAAAAGGTTTCCACCGAACTTTTTGAAATTCCCGATGTATCTCAGGAGAGTGGGAGTTCTGCTTCTGCAAATGAAGATACTCCTATAGTTCATCACGACAGTGGGAGTACATCTCAGCAGGCTCCTGAGTTACGTCGAAGTGAAAGAGGTTTGATTCCCAGAAGATATTTCGATATCGATGGTCAATCTTTCTCTTGTGTTGCGGTTGACGATGATGAATCTGATTCTTATCAGGATGCGTTATTATCTCCGAATTCGGCTGATTGGGTAACTGCCATGGACGAGGAGATTGCCTCCATGGAGAAGAACAAAGTCTGGGAACTTGTAGATCTGCCTTCCAATTGCAAAGCAATTGGTAACAGGTGGGTACTTAAGATCAAAAGAAAGGTAGATGGTACAGTGGACAAGTACAAAGCAAGATTAGTTGCAAAAGGTTTTACACAAAAAGAAGGTGTTGATTATGAGGAAACTTTTTCATCTGTTGCAAAATTTTCCTCAATCCGCATGATCTTGTCCATTGTCGCAAGTTTAGACTTAGAGTTATATCAGATGGATGTAAAGACTGCTTTCTTAAATGGTGATTTGGATGAAGATATTTACATGCAACAACCCATAGGTTATGTGGACAAAAAGTATCCAAAGAAAGTCTGCAAGTTATTACGATCTATTTATGGGTTGAAGCAATCTTCAAGGCAGTGGTACATGAGGTTCCACTTAGCCATCACCACTTTTGGATTCACAATGAGTGAAGAAGATCATTGTGTATACGTGAAACGGTCTGGAAGATTTTTTCTGATACTATCTCTATATATAGACAATATCCTATTAGCTGGTAATGACATGCAACTGTTAATGATGTCTAAAGATTGGCTTTTCTCGAACTTTGAGATGAAAGATCTTGGTGAAGCTAACTTTATTCTAGGGGTTAAAATCATCAGGAACCGTTCTAGGAGATTCTTAGGCTTGTCACAAGCCACTTACATACAGAAGATCTTAGAGCGGTTTAGGATGGAAAATTCAAAAGCTGTTGAAACCCCTATGGATAAAGCTACCAAGTTAGACAGGAAATCGTGTCCCCAGACAGAAGCTGAGAAATCGACAATGTCCTCAGTACCTTATGCGAGCGCAGTAGGCAGCTTAATGTATGCTATGCTTTGCACCAGACCAGATATAAGCTATGCAGTTGGCATAGTCAGCCGTTACCAGAGTAACCCGGGACAGTCTCATTGGCAAGCCATGAAACGAATATTCCGCTATCTCAGAGGAACTAAGGACTTGATGCTGTGTTATGAAGGCACGAGTCTCGAGCTCAAAGGATATTCAGATGCCGCCTGGGGTAATGACGCCGACGAGGGAAAGTCTACTTCAGGATATGTCTTCTTGCTCGGAGGGGGAGCTATCTCTTGGTCGAGCAAGAAACAGACATCTACGGCACTTTCATCTATGGAGGCCGAATACATTGCATGTTGTGCTGCAGTTCAAGAGTGTGTATGGGTTCGAAGATTCCTACAAGGATTAGGTGTTGTTCCAGGCATACATGAGCCTATATCGTTGAGGATAGACAACACCTCGGCCATTGACTTGGCAAAGGATCCCAAACACCACCAGAAATCGAAGCACATTGAGATAAAGTATCATTACGTTCGTGATCAAGTGAAAGATAAGAAGGTTATCCTCAGCTACATTCCTACCAAGGAAATGATGGCTGATCCCATGACGAAACCTATAGCTAGAGATCTATTTCAGGTTCACGTCAGGCAGATGGGATTGAGGAAAGCTTGATTGATATGATTGTATCATGTATCTTTGAATAATAAATTCAGTATTGAGCACTTGTTAAACTAGGTATGTAGATCATCAGCATTTTCTTTGAGATCAAGTAGGATTTCATCTATTATCGGCAGGCCGGTTACCCACTCGCACGGGTGGACCAACCCTAAATGTACAAGAGAGGTACACTTGGGGTGATGTTCATACACTGAGGTATGAACCACCCTTTATTGAAAATAATAAAGGATGAGGATGCAAATGAGTTGTATCCGCCTTCAGTCCTATAAGATTGAAGATGAGACTGACAAAGTCGAATAACATAGTCGCACCATTACTCATAATGCGGATAATGTTATGGCCTGAATCACAGCCAAGTCGTGAGGTTATGAGATGAGTCATACCTCATGTGAGATGACTTGTGTACTGTAGACCCGACAGATACCTAGTATTGTCTACTTTACGGCGTGGATTGTAGCCACGTGCTTGGACCTATTACCTACAGATTGCTTTGATTCGATCTAATCATTGCAACGTGCGAGTAGCCAGTCCCGTAGGTGACTCTTTGTGTCCTCAGCTACCCTCCTCTTGTGTACAGGAGGATGAGATTGAGTGTCGCTACTTTAGTATACGATGACGAAAGGCCCTTGATTGGTCAGACTCGGTTATGCTAGGAAAGCGGCTTGATCAATTCCAAATTACACATCTGCGTGGGGAAGATCCCGTGACAGCTACACCAAGTTTCTAGAACTATAAATACGCACTTGAAGACTTATCCGCCGGCAGTATCGAGTTTTCTTAGAATTTTACAAACGATATTCTCTTTCAAAATATATATGTATATATATTACCTTAAAAAGAATTCATATTGATGTTTGTAGAAAACCAAGTTTTTCAGAATAAACTCGATAAGTTGGATAAGTGCGTATGTTGGCCGAGTACTCCAGATTGGGAGTTAACTCTATCCGGTGTGGTCATGCGGACTAGGACAGGCAATGCAAAGCTTGGGTTATTGAGTGCTAGATAGGTGGTCTCTTAGTACTCAAACACCTGTGAGAAGATAAAGGTGTTCCAGCTGGTCCCACGCTTCTGATTCTTTTGATCGTGATTCTTTGGTTTTGATTATTATGTGATGAGCTAGATGAACTCTCATGATGTGCCTACCTCACAATGTGATTGAGTGGGAGATGTTGATTGTGGACCCATGGGGCCCACTTGTGGACAACGACTTATGGGTGGGGCCCATAAGGATGTTCCCCCATCCTCCTTCTCCCGAGAGTTTGAATTTCTAAATTTAAACCTCGGAAGAAGATGAGATGGGATAAGATAAGGTTAAACCAACCTTATCTCATCTCATCCCTTATCTCTTTTCCCTCTATTTATAAAAGGACTCCTTTCGTTATCAAATACACAAGGAAGAGGAAACGTATAAGTGATATACGGAGAGAAAAGAGAGGCATAGGCTTATAGAGTTTATCTGGTCCATCCATCAGATTTGAGCCATAGATCTGATCCGGGGACCATCTTCACCGTAGGATCAGAGGGGTGATCAGACCCACTTGCTCCTGTAGCAAATAGGCGGATCGCTGGATCCACCACATATCCTCGGCTTTGCGAAGGTTCTCATCGTGTAGACCGTCAGATCCTAGTGGCCCACACTTCCGCGATTACTTACAACACATACATCATGGTGGCCAACAGAGTTTACTCTGCACACGAGCGTGTTAAGTTAGAGCGCCACTTGTCTGCCACTCCGGAACCATGTGGGTGGGACCCTGACTGTAGGGCCCAGTTCGATATATGCATTGTATATCCAGACCATCCATCTGTTTTCCTAGCTTATTTTAGGGCATGTTTCAAAAGTGAATTAGATAAAATTTCAAGTGGACCACACAATAGGAAACAATGATTATTGACCATTAAAAATCTTTGTGGGCAATAGAAGTTTTAGATCAAGCTGATATGTAGTTTTTCCTTTCATCCAGGACTGTGTGACATTATCAACAGGTTGGATGGTCAATACCCATTACGGTGGACTTTAGGAAGTTTTTAACGGTGGGCATTCAATGACCATTGTTTCCTGCTATGTGGTCCATCTGAAATTTATATCTGCTTCATTTTTTAAAACATTTCCTAAAATAAGCCAGCAAACCAAACAAACAGCATGGATACACACACACACACACACACACACACACACACACACACACACACACACACACATATCAAGGTGACACTATGGTCTGGTTCCCACCCACATCTCTGTTCTGGGTAGAGCTGTACATGAACCAAGGTGGCTCGAAAAGCTCGCTCGGCTCTGCTAAAAAAAGCTCGGCTTGTAGGGTTGAACAAGCTAAGCCAGCTCGTTGAAAATTCAAACCAAGCTTGAGCCTGGCCTGAGCTCGATTTGGCTCGGCTCGAAACAGGCTCAATTCGGCTTGGCTCATGTACAAGATTAGTATTTAAAATCTATTATATATTATATATTAATATTATTATATAATACACACACACACACACACACACACACACACATATAGAAAAAAGCAAAACCCTAAAAGTCTAAAAATTTCTCATTCGAGCGCTCTGCCCCCTCTCTTTCTTCGAGCCCCCTCTCTCTTGCCCGCCTCCCTCAAACCCTAGTCGCCCTCACCCACGACTACCTGACCGCCTTCCGGCCGTCGGGGCTCCATGAGGACCATGACCCTCTCTCTCTCTCTCTCTCTCTCTCTCTCTCTCTCATCTTCTCTCTTCTCATCTCCTCTCTCTCTCCGCTCGTCTCCTAGCCAGCCAACACCCTCCATTCTGAAAGTCCCTAACCTTGTCCTACAGCTGACCGCCCCTATTCGATAGTTGACCTCCCTCCAGCCCTAGGCAACGCCCATTCCAACAGTCCTCAACCTTGTCCGGCAATGCCCAAGCTCGATAGTGACTCGAAAGCCTAGCTTGAATTTAGGCTCAGAAAGCTTGAAGCTTGAATAGGCTTGAACAAGCTTGAATTTGGCTTGAAAGCTCGACTAAACCAAGCCAAGCCTTCCATTTGGGCTTGAGGACCAAGCCGAGCCAAGCTAGAGCCCAGGTCGCCCGTTGACCAAACTAAGCCGAACTGTGCAAAGCACAGTTCGGCTTAGCTCGTTTACAACTCTAGTTCTAGGTCGCAGCCAAGTTTGGCTCGCCGAGTTACTCAGCACGCAATCCCAATCCCTTGCCTATAGACCATGTGTCTAATTTTTTAGTGCCAGTGTATCAACCATCACAATCTACCAGAGTATCAAAGTATTTCTCAAATTATACCTGCCATGCATGAAACTCAATTTAAACCGTCAAAATACCGGCATTCACTATAAATAAATCAGATTGAGGGACAGAACGTATACTCTGATTTACATTTGTTGGTTGAATTTGTGTTATGGGCTTTTCTGTTCGTTCTTCTAATTTTAACTGTAGAATAGATGTCATTAAATTGGTCAGTTAGAACTTCATTAGTATATTTTCTGGTTAATTGACCCCACTAAAGTGTGACACAAATTTGAAAGGTTCAATTTAAGTTAACCTATGTTCTACCACTACAAGAAAAAAGGCTTTTAGCCTCCATTCAAAACCGTGGCTAAAAATGTTAAAAACTGAGGCTAAACCCTTTAGCCTCCGTTTTGCCTCAGTTATCCAAACCGAGGCTCCAAGCCCCGTGGCTAAAGGCTTTAGCCTCACTTTTAGCAACTGAGGCTAAAAAGCCTTTTATAGCTTCAATTTTTTTAACTGAGGCTGAATCTTTTTAGCTTCCGTTGTCTCAAACTAAGGCTAAATCTGGTTTTTAGCTTCCATTAGTTTCAATTGAGACTAAATCCAAATTTTAGCCTCGGTTGTCTCCAACTGAGGCTAAATTTATTTTTGGCTAAATTTATTTTTAGCTTCGGCTCTTAACAACCTAGGCTAAAACCTTTAGACATTGGAGTTGCAACCTCAGTTTTAGTAAATGAGGCAAAATTGAGGCTAATGATGGATTTAGCCTCTATTGCATCAACGAGGCTAAATTCAGTTTTTAACCTCAATTCTCAACAACTGAGGCTAAATCTAGTTTTTCGCCTCGATTAATGCTAATAGAGACTAAATCCATCTTTAGCCTCGGTTTCTGTCAACCAAAGCTAACAATATATTTTAGCCTCACTTACGAACCATGGCTAAAAAAATTAATTTTTTAAATATTTGTTTACATAAACATGTGCATGTTTCACCTATTTAACCTGTATAATCATTCATTCATTCATAAAACCACAATACCAACGAAAAAGTTAATTGTCTATAAAGATTTCAAAACAAACTACAAATGCACCCAACTACATCAAACTGTTACACAACATTAGCATGTAGATAAAGAGTACTACAAGGAAACACTTGAAAAAACAAGGTATGGTGTCATAGGGCTTGCAACAGCTGACACAATCAGCTTTGATTGGCTGGTCCTCTCCGGTCTAACACAGTCCGTTGTGATTCCATCATCATCTTGTTGCCCTGCAAGCATGGAAATGAAAACACCAAGGCAAAATCCCAAGTGAGCACAATGAATAGAATAACAAAGTGTTCAACTTCCAAATTATTTATTTAAAAACTATAAAAAATCCCAAATAATCCACTAAAAAACTGCACATGTACATAAGTACATGCATGAATATAGATAGGAAACACTGCTATGGAAAAATTTTGGATTCTAACAAAGCTTTTGTCCTGAAATATGGACTTGGTCAAAGTTAAGGAACCGGTAATGTCACATGGATGATTTTACAGAGGTAGACAAGACCTTCAAAACGAAAACATAACCAATGAATAATTATTACCAGGGGTGGTACACTCAAATCAGATCAAGGGCCTGCGTTTGTCAAAAAACGTTTGTCACCATAGAGAGTAATCTTCCAACAGCCGGCCCTGAAATATAAAGAAGGAACCTTTTTGGGCACAACTACGAAATTCAGTACACACACAATCAATAAAGGCGTTCCAGATCTGGGTATATGGATTCAACCAAACACAAGCTAACGAGTGATTTATGGTAAATGTATATCAGAACACAAACACAGAGAAGGAAAACTCATCTGCAATAAGAAATGCTTCATACCATTTGAGAAAAGTAGTTAATGAATTGGTGAAAATTAGTATAAGAAAATAACACAACATTTCGAAGTTCTGTTTTGATGGATAATCAAAATTTTGAAGAATTATACAAATTTAACAGTGTGCATGATCTAGTATGCATGATAAGAGGTTTTCGAAGCTTACGTGTGAGCATGACACAACCCATCTACATGTACCGGCGGCATACAGGTGCAAGATCCAACCCATCAGGTGGGTCTGACCATGTAAATGATCTGGTAAAAAACCAAACTGGTCAACTCATCAAGGGAGCCACTGTGTTTGGAACCAACAAATGGTTCAAGCTTTTTTTTCTTTCTTTCTTTCTAGTTGCTCGTTTGTTTTGTAAAATGTAGATCACCTGATAAGTTGACTGATCTAGTGGCCGACTTGATGAATGGCTTATATCTAGCACCTCCACACCATGCTACCGCATGTGGTGGCATGTAGATGGGCTGGCCTAAAGACGATTGTCGGCTTAGCAACAATCACATATTAAATATTATAAAGTGCAAAATAAAGAAGATAGTATTGGATTATACACTATACGGATACCAGATTATAAGCTGTATGGATACTGCATGTTATATGCTAAACGATGACTAGTAACCCAATGGATTTAGTGAATGTTGAAGGGAACATTAGTGGAGAATTCTTAAAAAAATCCAATGAATAATCAAAAGAGAAGCATAATCAAATTCAATGACTGTAATAAATAAGGTAAGAGGAGAAGACCTCCAAAATTCTATGACAATTTCATCCAGAAACACTAATACCATGACAATGGGGACTGACTCCGGTTATAGTTAATGACCCTGGATCCAATACAAAGTTTTCTAGGTTAAGTATAACCTACGAAGTGCATCCAAGAGTGTCCAAGTCTATCTAAGTTCATCTAAATGCATCCAAGTTCTTCATACATTAGTACAAAGCTTTGCATTGGGTCTAGGTAGATTTAAAGAACCAGCATGTCCTCCTTGTAAAAATTCAGGAATATATGCATAAAAAAGCAGGCGTGTGAGTAGTTGCATCCATTTTCAAAATGTAATACTGACAAGCAAACAACATTCATTACAGTCGATTTCAGTGGCTAATTCAGGCGCATGAATAAAATTCTTTCATAGCATAAGATATATTTTAATATTTATCATTAAATTCATGACAATTACACAAACTAAATACACAGATAATGCCACTTATAAATGGTCTACTGCTTTCATCATTCTTATCATCATCAAATGAAAGAAGAAGAAGAAGAAGAAATCAATTCTTCATCATAACCTAGCCGTATCCTAACACCTAGCTTTACTAAATCAACCCTGCTTTCCTAAATCTAATCTTCCTAACTGTACCTTTTTTCCTTTAGAGTATCAAACCATGGAGGCAGCGGCATTTTTTTTCTCTAGAGTCTGCACCCATGCTAGATAGACCATATGCTTTGATGATAGTGTTGGTTGGATTTAACTGGCACAGAAACATTGCACATTGTTGAAACATGTGGTGCGTACCATGAAAACAGCATACTGACATACCTATCATCTTATGGAGAAACAACAAAATTACCAAAAGGTGAACATCATAATTCTAAATCGTTCAGTAAAAGAACTGTTGGGGGGAAAATGAAAGAGTCAATGGGAAGGGAACTAAGCCAGGCCTCTGGGTTATCCCATACCTGGCTGCCCAATTTAGCAAGAATCAAGCCTGTGATGGGTATATATATATACTGGCATATTGACTATGCTCAGTTCCTCTTTCAACCTTATGCTGAAATAAAACACAGAAGAAGAAAATGCTCAGTTCCTCTTTCTAGTTTGAAATATGCCAGCAATTCTATTTGGGCATAAATATAAAACTGAAAAATGAAACCCAAGCCAACAAAATTCTCTGCTCTATATTTTGCCCTGCAGGAAGTCAGAAGTACACTAGAATTAGATCCAAAGATTAATATAACTAGGCATAAAAAGATGAAGACAAGTTAGAAGCTCAATAAAACTAATAGAAAGCACAATGGACCAACACACACATATATTGTGTGTACACATACATGCATGCATGTGTACATACACACACATACATAGAGAGACAGAGAGAGATGCATGGATGCAATTAGTGAAAAACTTACAAAAACAGAAATCACAGCACATATTTATAAGTGAATGCAATGTGACTAGAACTCTCATGAATAGAAAATTATTTAATTCATTTTATAGGTCATTGGTTTGCATGTGAAAAACCCTAGCGGTGGATGGGCCACATGCAAAAGATCCTTGGATTTCTTAACTTGGCTTATTGACAATTATTGTAGATAAACTCAAAGAGAGCATAACTTAACCTGGAAAATAAAGAACTTCAATTAAGCGTATACTTAGATTATTCAGTTTGTTCTATCCAACAATGCATTAACCAGTTACCAATGCCACTTGTGTCCCAGGTTCCCCTATACTTCGAGCTCCAATGGCTCCAATTGCAGCTCCTGCTTCTAATCTTTTTAAATGGAAATGATGTATACATGTTTCCATGAAAACCTACAATAAATGAAAGGGAAACATACAATATGCTTTACTTCAACCCTGACGTCAGCAGAATTTGACCATGGAGTTAAGTTATGCTGTTTGCATAAAGATTATAGAAGAGGGAATTGCAACCTCTATTTATCCTTCACACGTTTGCAACTATTTTGATCCTTAACACAATTGGCCAAAATGGTCTCTGAGCGAGATAAGATTATGCTGCCCGCATTTACCTCAAACAGAACAACTGGCATTTGATTAATTCAGAGGGATTTTGACTGCTTGCAAATGAAATGAATATGACAGCTTAACAAACACCTGTTTTAAGTAATCATTGCTTATTTCATGGTAACCCTAATTTACTATTCCAAACAGGCCCTGAAAGATCTTAGGATCCATCAAAAACCTGTAATTCACCAAAACTAGGTCATTACTCTTCGATTCGAAGCAATGCCTCTACGGCAAGCCCTCATCCTAAAACCCTCAAGAGAAAACCCAGGATCCACCAAATCCATACACTTCACCAAAAACAACCCAACCATGGTACATCAATCCAAAGAAATGGCACTAGTTGCAAATCCCAAAATCATGAGAAGCATGAAAACCATCCCGATAACTCAATTTCCATCAGATGGAAACAACAGAGTCACCTAAAAACACTAATAATCAACCAAAACCCGTAATTCACATCAAGCCAAGATCTGTCAATTCCAAGCAATGATAGTACATTCCAACCGAGAAATCATCCCAAAACCATAAAACAACCTCAATTTTCCATAAATCACCTACAACCCCTGAAAACCCTACTGGTACTACCCCAAATTGCAAGCCGAATGGACGTTTTTGCATAAACAGATAGTCAATCATTCTGCTGTGATTGGTGTAGATTTTGAGAACCACGTCATTTTTAGTTAATTGATCTGGACTGGAGAAAAAAAATTTAAACTGCATCCGGCCACAGTGCCCAACATAAACACCACCAGATACACTGTGTTGTTTCAAGATGCAGTCTACTACACCTCAAATTCTCATCAATTCAAAGCAATGTCGCTCTTAACAGACCCTAAAGAAAACCCTAAAACCATCGAAACCCTCAAACTAACTAAAACCAGCACAAGATCCAGCAATTCAAAGCAATGTCGTGCCATTTAAGGTTCAAATTATCAATACTTACCTTCATCCAGGCCTAGACGCCCCCGATCGGCTCTCAAGAACAGCGACAGCCAGAAGATCGCCAATAGCAAGACGGCGGAGGACGAGCGCGGTGACGCACAGGAACCAAATAATCTCCAGATCCGGCACCGTGTCGGCCCGGCATTCCCTTCAGAGACTTCAGCAACTATGGGAGTAGAAAAGGAATGAGAGCAATGGGATTGCTCTCCATCGCCATTTGCAGAAAAAAAGGTTCCATTTCAAGAGAGAAAAATGAGGGAGAGAGAGGGATTTCTAGCTATTTATATCCGAGGGTATGAAGACAGGAGAAAGAAGAGTGAGAAATGAGAATGCGCTTTGAGTTCATACGCATCCTGAGTTTTTTTCTTTTTTTTTTCTTTCTTTTTTCTGCTTTTTCAGATCTAATAAGTAACTGGCATGAGTTTTTTTCTTTTTTCTTCTTTCTTTTTTCGGCTTTTTCAGATCTAATAAGTAACTGGCATTTGATTTATTTGAATCCTGTTTACGTCCAGACTTGTCTGGTACCTTTTATAAAATGGTGGTGACTCTTCAAACAGCAACAAACACTAAGAATTTTTTTTTTTTAATTGATGAATTTTTTCGAAATTCTTAATTTTTTGAAATTTATCAATTTTTATAAAGTTATTAATTAGTTTCAAAATTATAATTTTATGAAAATTCTCAATTTTTTTAAGATTCTCAATTTTTTCAAATTCTCATTTTTTTTTAATATTCTCAATTTAATAGAATGTATTAATTTTTTGAAGCAAAATAATGATCTTTAGTCTCAGTTTCTAATTAACTGAGGCAAAATAGTAGACTTTTAGGCTCAGCTTTTTACCAACTGAGACAAAATGTTAGACTTTTAACCTTAGTTTTTTACCAACTGAAGCAAAATATTAGACTTTTAGCCTCATTTTCTTACAACTGAGGCAAAATGGTAGCCTTGTAGCCTTATTTTCTAACCAACTGAGGCAAAATGTTGGACTTTTAGCATCATTTTTCTCACAATTGAGGCAAAATGTTAGACTTTTAGCCTTATTTTCTCACAACTTAGGCAAAATGGTAACCTTTTAGCCTTAGCTGCTGACCAACTGATACAAAATGGTAAACTTTAACCTTAGTTTTTTACCAACGGAGGCAAAATGTTAGACTTTTAGCCTCATTTTCTCACAATTGAGGCATAATGTTAGACTTTTAGACTCATTTTCTCACAAATGAGGCAAAATGGTAGCCTTTTAGCCTCAGTTTCTGACCAACTGAGGCAAAATGGTAGACTTTTAGCCTCAGTTTTTTACCAACTGAGGCAAAATGTTAGACTTTTAGCCTCAGTTTTTTACCAATCGAGGCAAAATGTTAGACTTTTAGCCTCATTTTCTCACAATCGAGGCAAAATGTTAAACTTTTAGCCTCATTTTCTTACAACTGAGTCAAAATGGTAGCCTTTTAGCATCAGTTTCTGACCAACCAAGGCAAAATGATAGACTTTTAACCTCAGTTTTGACCAACTGAGGCAAAATGTTTGACTTTTAGCCTCCTTTTCTAACAATTGAGGAAAAATGCTAGACTTTTAGCCTCATTTTCTCACAACTGAGGCAAAATGGTAGCCTTTTAGCCTCAATTTCTGACCAACTGAGGCAATATGGTAGACTTTTAGCCTCAGTTTTTTGACCAACTGAGGCAAAATGTTAGACTTTTAGCTTCATTTTCTCACAACTGAGGCAAAATGTTAGACTTTTAGCCTCAGTTTCTGACCAACCGAGGCAAAATGGTAGACTTTTAGTCTCAGTTTTTTGCCAACCGAGGCAAAATGTTAGACTTTTAGCCTCGATTTTTTACCAACCGAGGCAAAATGTTAGACTTTTAACCTCAATTTCTCACAACTAAGGCAAAATATTAGACTTTTAGCCTCATTTTCTTACCAACTGAGGCGAAATGGTAGCCTTTTAGCCTCAGTTTTTTACCAACCGAGGTAAAACGGTAGACTTTTAGCCTCCATTCCATTACAACCAAGGAAAAAAAATGAACTTTTAGCCTCAAATCCTTAGCAACTGAGGTTAAAAAGCACATTTAGACTCTTTTTTTGAATTGAGGCTAAAAAAAGTGTGGCTAAAGGCCTGTTTTCTTGTAGTGTACTTATATAATTTTTCCGTGGATGTGTATGAAGAATCAAACTAGGCCAAAGTTAATAGATTTTTTGTGTAACGTGAACATTGTCCTGCAAGGTAGTCGTGCACACTACCATGATGCCGTGTCTTGTGTGGTTGCAACTTGGCTTTTGATGAGTATGGCATTGACTCAAAACGGCATTTTTTATTGATTTGGAGTTGCCACAGAATGTATGGTCGGCTAGACCTGTAGAATCGCATTGGGTTGCGGAATCGGGGACTCCCCAATGTAAGATATCTCTTAGATAAGGTCAGCAATAGGAAATTCAAAGTAAAGACCTCGATCACAGTGAGGAGAAGGGTTAGGCACCCTTAACCACTTGCGCTTGTACGTTTACTTTATGAGATTTAGGATTTTTTTTTTAATTTTCGGGTTCTAGGAACCCTAATATTAATTAACTGGCCGGTTACTGGCAATGTCAGAAATTGACTTAGTATGCCACTACTCTCCCAAAGCACCATCAAAGAAATTGCAATGTCTTAACTTAGAGTGGGTTTGGAGGATATACTAACTTTGACAAAAAGAATAAAAAAAAGGATAAATACAATATGTTAATAATTCAATAATATATAAAATATTAACAACTAATATGCTAGTACTTACTTAAATCACTGCTAAGGAGATCACGATGTCTCAACTTAAAATGGTTTTGAGGAGATAGTAGCTGCAAGAGAAAATGAAGAAAATGAGAAATGTAATATGCTAATGACTAAAAAAAGATTAAAAAAAAAAAACGTTCAACCAAAACTCAATTTTTGATAAACAAGGATCCAAAAGTTCGAAAAAGTGTAAACGTACATCAAAAGTTGCTTAAACTATAAGTAGGGATATAAGAGGGCTGACATGTAAATATAAAGATAGAAAAATAGGTAAATGGATGGTCGAATCGCTGCCGGTGCACGTGGAGATATGGGAGAAGGAAATGAGAGCTTTAACATTTCTTTTAAGAGAAAATGATTGTATATCTCATATCCTAATTCTACTCAGTTGCTCTTGAATTGTTAAGATGGCTTGAATGCTAGTATGGACTAGGTTAGAAGGCTTATATGCTTGTATAGGTTGAATTGAAAGGCTTAAATGGATGGAGCACGCCCTTACCTTTTTCTCTACTCTCACTCCTACTCTTATTGTCTCATTAGGTGGAGTAAATGGCTTGTTATTATCTTGTCCTCCTTCAAATGAGAGGAGTGGGCCTCTATTTATAAAAGTTGACCTGATTTTTTATAATTTATAGCAACTTGGAAGGAAAATAAACCATATGGAGCAATTTAAATGGTTGGAGGACATGTGTTATCATGGATTTGCTTTAATAAGTAGTAAAATAAGTAATTTCACCATTTAGGGGAGGTAAAATGGTTGTTCTACCTTTATTTTACTTTATCGGTATCCAGAAAAAATCTTAAGAAAGATCCTGAGATCTGTCCAGATTTGTAAAGTTTTTGGCGGCCTCCCATCTACATAAATTTTATGTACTGGCTTAGGCGGCGGACAACGATATTATTATTGCCCGTTCACACAAAGTTTACATATTTTCTTAGGCAACATATTATTACGGCCTATATGGATTTTTTATCACAATAGCTTGATCCCATTCTGTGATGACCCGTTGTGTCCTTAAATTGTCAGAATGACCTTGGGTAGCAATATTATTACCGCTTAGGTGGGATTTGCCTCCAAAATTTCTACTTGAAATATCATGAATTTGCAAGACCTTAGGCCTTATCGTGGATTTGGTTTTTGGGATGATTTGATATGCTTCCTAAGGGTTCCAAGCTCACAAGTCATCTATTCTGATTCAAGATAGATGAATGATTTGCTAAGGTGGGGTGTCTACAATAGCTAAATGGTAAAAAAATGTGGAAGAATATAGGTAGTTCTGAAATTGACATGGGCCTAAGTAACACCACATTCTCTGGTGGGCCGCAAATGGCTCTAACAAGTCCCGGTCAGACTTCTCTTTTATTAATGGGTGGGGATTCCATGATCGTTGATTCAATGATTATGGGTAATTGGGTATAGTATCTTCGGGTTCATAGTTGAATAGTGGGATAAATGTTTAGTGATCCAAAAGGTTGATATTGTTGGAGAGCCTTTGAACTATGCTTGGTTTGGGTGCTCAGACCGGTCGGGCGACCGGTCTGACGTTATGACCCAGATGCACAGCAAGGCAGACAGGTCTCTGTGTGGCCCTAGACCGGTCGTGTGACCGGTCTAGAGGGGGCTGCGACCAGTCGTGCGACCGATCGGCTGTGAGGCAGGAACGATGAATTTTTTCCCTGGACTCTGTGCAAGGTGCGACTGGTCGTACGACCGGTTGGCTGTGTACGCAGTTTCCTTGCGCAGTCCGCAGTACTGCGCAAGGTGTTTCTATTTTTTGATTTTTTCCTATTTAAGGTGTTGTAATCCAACCTAGAGAGGTTTCCTAAGGTGTCCAAGGTTTCCTATTCGTACTAAGAAGAGGGGAGAGAGTTGTGAGAGAAAGAGAGCTTGAGTTTTCTCTGTTTTTCCTTGCTTTGTGGGCTGTCAATCTCTGTAATCTTCTGATATTCATAGTGGATTGTTTGTGCCGTGGTTTTTTACCCGTTTTGGGGTTTTTCTATGTAAAATTTGGAGTCTCTTGTGGTGAATGCTTTTGTGTGATTGATTGCATCTTGTTTACTCGTTTGATTTCGTATCGCTTCACGGTTTCGGCGTTCCGCTTCCGCTGCCGACTTTTATCCCAACAAGTGGTATCAGAGTTAAAGTTGGGGTAGAGTAGATTCGAATCTGAGATGAGAAGATGGGATTGAGCGCAAGATACGAGATAGAGAAGTTCTCTGGGAAAAATAACTTTGAGCTATGGAAGGTGAAGATTGAATCCTTCCTGGTTCAGCAAGGGCTCGATGGAGCTCTTGGAAAGCGACCCGAGACTATGAAAGACGATGAGTGGATGAGGCTGGACAAGAAAGCAAGAACCTCAATCCTGTTAAACCTTACGGATGATGTTCTCTATCATGTCATGAAAGAGAAGACTGCGACTGAAACGATGGCGAAGCTAGAGAAGGTTTATGCCAAGAAATCTCTAGAGAATCGCATGTACGTGTTGATGCAGTTGTTCACCTTGAGGATGGCTGAGGGAACTGAGGTGGAGGACCACCTGAGCACGTTCAATAGGCTGGTTTGCAAGTTGGTGGAGATCGATGAACCGATGAAGGATGAATACCAAGCACGCATCCTGTTGAATTCTCTTCCAGATTAATATGAGTTGTTCAGGGACTCTGTGTGCGCAGGGAAGGAAACCATAAGCGTTGAGACCGTTATCTCAGCCCTCCAGTCGAAGGCGATGAGAAAGAAAAGTGGTGACGTGGCTTCCCATTATTCCTCAGAGGCACTGGTTATGAGGGGTAGAAGTTCTAAGCATGGAGGATATTCGAAATCGAGATCGAGGGCCAAGGGCAAAGGTAAGTCTAACGTGAAGTGTTGGAATTGTGGCCAAGAGGGCCACATGAGAGGCGATTGTCAGAATCCTAGGTTGAGGCAAGAGAAGTATGGAAATTCTTCTGGAGAGGGAGCCAATAACGTAGAGGACGGTGGCGATCTGCATGAAGTTCTGACTGTATCTGGCAAGGAATCTCACGGTAGTGAGTGGATCCTTGATTCAGAGGTTTCATGTCACGTATGTCCTGACCGGAGTTCATTCATGACATACAGGGAGTATGGTGGAGAATCGGTGTTTGTGGGCTATGGAGTCGCTCATAAGGTTGTGGGTATTGGTACTGTGCGCATCAGGATGTTCGATGGGGTCGAACGAGTCCTGGAAGATGTGAAGCACGTTCCCAAGATGAAGATGAACGTTATTTCTCTTGGTGCACTCAAGGCGAAAGGGTGCGTGTTTATCAGCCGCGATCGTTGTTGTGAAGTGATGAAGGGGGCACTCGTGTGTATGAAGGCACGGAGGTGTGGCCATCTTTACATGTTGATCGGGAGCACAATTCACGGTGGAGTTATGGGAGAGGCAGCGAGATCCACGGTTACTCGTATGTGGCAAGTGCCCAAGGGCCACATGAGAAGAGCGGAAAAGGGTGTGAATTTGCAAGCATAGGGTCGATGGTGGCACAAGAAGCGGTGGAGCTATGATTGAAAATGAGATGATGTTGCGAGGATGTGTTGATTCGACGTTCGAAGCCTCGGTGGAGATTGTTGGAGAGCCTTCGAACTGTGCTCGGTTTGGGTGCTTTGACTGGTCGGGCGACCGGTCTGACGTTGTGACCTAGATGCACAGCAAGGCAAACAGGTCTCTGTGTGGCCCTAGAACGGTCGTGCAACCGGTCTGGAGGGGGCTGCGACCAGTCGTGCGACAGATCGGTTGTGAGGTAGGAACGATGAATTTTTTCTCTGGATTCTGTGCAAGGTGCGACCGGTCGTACGACCGGTCGGCTGTGTACGTAGTTTCCTTGCGCAGTCCACAGTACTGCGCAAGGTGTTTCTATTTTCAGATTTCTTCCTATTTAAGGTATTGTAATCCGACCTAGAGAGGTATCCTAAGGTGTCCAAGGTTTCCTATTCGTACTAGGAAGAGGGGAGAGAGTTGTGAGAGAAAGAGAGCTTGGGTTTTCTATGTTTTTCCTTGCTTTGTGGGCTGTCAATCTCTGTAATCTTCTGATATTCATAGTGGATCGTTTGTGTCGTGGTTTTTTACCCGTTTTGGAGTTTTTCCACTTAAAATTCGGAGTCTCTTGTGGTGAATGCTTTTGTGTGATTGATTGCATCTTGTTACTTGTTTGATTTCGCATTGCTTCACGGTTTCGGCGTTCCGCTTCCGCTGCCGGCTTTATCCCAACAGATATGACACAGTGGATAACATTTATTCACTCGATGAGATACTGATAACATTTTGGTTTGTGGTCTCCAGATAGACAGTTAGGAATTAGATGTTACATTCCCATGCCTTTATCCAACAATTAATTTAAGTTTCATATTTTTATGAATTGTTATGGATTCTTTGATATTATGGGAATATAACATTGGAATACAAAATGGTCCACTCTCCACTAAAGAATAAGTGAAGATTCAATCGACACAATGAACAGAAGACGTTCAGGTTAATGAATGTCACGTGTAAATGGTGCATCTGGATGGACAGGTTGGATAAAACACATGCGTCAATGTGGGCCTCACAAAGGTAGTGGATTTCGAAATCCATCACAAATCTTGTAGTATCTACTTTTGAGATTAGATGATATGATACAGGTAATCCACTGCAGTATCGACTTTTGAGACTAGATAATATGATATCGGAATTAATCCACAGCAGTATCTATTTTTTAGACTAGATAATATGATACTGAGATTAATCCAATCCTCACGGTGGTTTTCAAATGCTAGATGGAATTTTCACGAGACCTAATGCAATTCCATGCCACATATATAATTTCACCTAATACCAAACACCAAACAGGCCCAATGAAACTTGAATCCTAGAAAGAACCCTCCCAATGGGGATTGACCTATTACAAAAAAAAAAAGACTGAGCTGTTTTGCTCATCCCATTTGGCCGACAAGATAGCAAGAAGAGAACCCTCAAGAGGGAAGTCTTTCTTTTACCTATCTGAACAACGTGCTAGCCTTCAAAATGACTGTCGATCGAACTTGGCATGGTTCAGGGCATATGAAAATGAGAGAGGATCACACTCCAAACACTCAAAGCAAACATACCGTAAAATAGCCTGACCCTCATTTTTTGTCAGGATTGAGACTATTGTAGATGCAAATGCTACCAATGGTTCTATTTCTACCAAGTGAAATTTCATTTATTGGACAGCTAAGTAGTCTGTCCAACTCAAATTGTTTTAGTCAATTCAATATCAACACGTGCCATGTAGACTAGTGGAAAATCTGTGCTGGTCTATGTACTTAGGGCTTGTTTGGCGCAAGGGATTAAGTGGTATTAGCCAGAATGAAATTTACATAGCGTTATGATTATCATTGCCAGTGGATTGTCGTGGAATTGGCAGAATACCACCTAATCCCACGCCATGTTTGGGACGGAGGAGAATCCTTCCGAAATCGTTAATTCTGATTATTACCATGTTTGGTGTGGAGTTGGATCTACGGGGAAGAAGATTGCGCACGAACCATGGAGAGCCTCTCTGGGGAAGTTCCTGCACCGGGATGCTAGGTAGGGCCCAGCATGATGTTTATGGGAAATTCATCCTATCCATCCATTTTGAGAGCTCATTTTAGGACATTTCATAAAAAACGAGATGTATCCAAATCTAAAGTGGGCCACATGAGAGGAAACAATGGGGAATTAACGACCACTGTTAAAAGGTTTGTATGGCCACAAAAGTTGCGAATTAGACTATGTTTTTTGTGTTTTCACTTCATCCTAGTGAGAATGACCTTATAAACGGTTTAGATGGCATATGAAAATCAAGGTGGAGCCCAAAATGGTTTCAATGGTTCTTATTCATTCTCCCAATTTTTCCTCTCGTGTGGCCCACTTAGAGTTTTGGATCTACCTCATTTTTGGTAGAATGCTGTAAAATGGGCTCGTAAAATGAATGGATGGGGTGGATTTCTAACAAACATCACCGTTGGCCCCACCCAAAATTCCAGCGTACGACTTCATGTGAAACGGCTCTCGCAAGAAATTCACATCCGGTGAATTATGGCAATCCTTCTTGCTTGGATCGATATCCTGGTGAATGAGAAAGGCACGGACGCAAAGTCCAAAGTATTAACACCTTGCTGGGTTGGATTATTTTTGAAACCCATCCCACCAAGTCCAACTTAATGCAGTCTAATTCCACGCACCAAACACGCCATTAGTAGATATGGCAATTTTTGTGGAGAGAGTAGTTTGAAAGATGCCGAACAAAGAGGTGAAGTAGTTGAAAGTGGAAAGAGACAGTTTTTTGATAGTCCGGCAGACTCTGATGGTTGATGCTCAAGATCACATCAGTCATGAAAACTGAGTCATGTCGCCGGGTGCGGTTCCATACAACCATATATTATCGATGCATGAAGCCAGTTTGCATGGACGGTCCATATCAGATTTTTTAGATGATCCCTTATACCTACGGTGTGAATGCCTTTATAAAGCTAGCATTTTCAAGAAAGGTGGCATTTCTTAACTTTTAAAAGTATGTCTTCAAAACCCACATGAAATTTAGTCTTCTATTTGCTCTTACTTATTTTTTAACCCTTTGTATTAAAAGAAAAATGGATGGCTGAAACTAGCCACCTCGTGTTGCCCATATTGGCATCAGCTAAAGCTGTGATGAGAGTTGAGCAGTGGCCCATAACCATTGCATTAAAAATTGTAGACAGATTATAATGACGGATATGCGTACTCACTAATTCAAATTAAAACCGCTTTAATTTCTGGACCCAATATAAATAAGTCATCATGCCCACTTTAATTTTAACATTTGATTAATAATGGACATTTGTTTGTTGAATTCAGACCGTTGACTACTGCTTGTTTGGGACGTCCATTCCATGTCCACCAACCGCTAGTTAAGTTTCCGGACGAGGATTGATACGACCTTGTTCTCCTTAGCTAGGAACGTGCAGGGGCTCTCAGACCACCGTGATCTATGAGATTTATCCACACATTCCATCCATTCTTCCATGTCCTAAATTTTAGGGTACAATCCATATGGTTTGGGGCCTCTAGATGGATGGTTAGTGTTAGAGTCCCTTGATATACATTGATATGTTGTTATAGCATAAAATCGGTGGTCAAAGATATTGAAGACTCAAGACCTGCGAGCGCCTTTTTGGCTTCAGAGTTCAATCCACAAGCCCATATGGTCGAAGCTTGCATATCATAAAAGTACGAAATACACTCTCGAACATGCGAGCAGGCTTGGTCGCTGGTCATCGGATGAGGGCATCTTCATAATTCGCCTGTCTTTACTCCTTGGGTACAAAACAAAGGTTCCGCATGCGAGTAGCTCGACTCGTGGTCATTGGAAGGGGTCGCACTTCCACATGCGAGCAGCCCGCTTCAAGGTTATTAAACGAGGTTATCTTCGAGGAGAATAGTCGCCGCCTTTCAGCACCATTTGTCAGTACAGATCAATTTTGGTTCGTCCCTATTCATAACTCCAAGCATCTTCGTCAAGAGACGTAATCAGTTAGATGTCTAAGGTTGTTAGGCCATCCCTTTATCTAAGGATTTATAAGATAAGCATCTTATCCCTTGAGATCAGTAGTGATCCTAATAGCTTGCGTAACAGATTGGATCACCCAGATCTATATAAATAGATGGCTCCATAGGTGATAAAGGTACACAACCTCTGAGCTCATATCCTGCTTTTCATTTTATAACCATATCTCGTCTGACTTAAGCTTCGGAGGGCCAACGGCTGAACGCCGGCCACCCTTAGTTTTCTCCTTTACTCTTTCAAGTTCGGAGGAAATCTTGCTCGAAGGAAGGTGAACGTCTGGAGGATCCTGTTATTAAATTAGACGTAAACAGATTGGCGCTGTCTATGGGAACATGTTGTCAGAATTAGCCATTCTCATCGTTGATTGTTATCTCCCACTATGCCTCTCAAAAAGACGGTTCATCTTTCCACTTCAAGGCAGATGTTACCTCCGCCTGACATCCCTGAACCAGCATCCAACCTCCCTCAGACCGCATCCACGGGCATTCCTCCGATAGAGTCCAACTTGCGGGCACAGAACCAGTTTCACGATGTATCTGGCGGTCACGATGACATTATGCGCTTCGTTGGAGACACACTTCTTACTCTTCAGGCTGGGCTTCAAACCTTATCTAATCGGTTTGATCAGCACTTTCTTGAACGTCGGCAACCTCCAGAAGGACCACCGTTACAATCTGTACCGGTAGCCTCCAAACATTCTACAGGTGAACCACAGATCCAACGAAATCCTCCTTCAAATCAAATTATGCTCGGCAATCAAGTTCTAGTACCTCCTCCACAATCTATACACTCCAGCACCTTCCGATAACAACAATCTCAGGGGTCTGCCGTCGAAACTTCGAGTTACACCTTACCATGAGAAGGAGATCTCAAGAGAATCGAGGATCGCTTCGCGATATGGAGCAATGGTATCAGTCTAACCTCCCACCTATTACTCTTGCATCAATCCATCGATCTGAATCTCCCTTCACCCGTGAGGTTATAGAGGCTCCCTTGCCTAAGAAATACCGAACGCCTATCATCGTCCCGTATACGGGCACCGGCGATCCTCTCGAACATCTGGAGATGTATAAGTCTCTTATGGAGCTAGAGGGATATGGTTCAGAAATTATGTGTAGGGCTTTCTCCTTAACTCTAAAGGATGCATCGCGTACATGGTTTTGAGGCCTAAAACCTCGATCTATCGAATCCTTCTCTCAATTATCAGAGGTCTTCCTCTCTCAGTTCATGGGAAGCATCCACACCAAAAGGCCAGCATCTCATTTAATGGATCTAAAGCAACAGCATGGGGAGACAATTAAGGACTTAACAATTCAATTCACTGCAGAAGTCATTCAAACTGAAGGTTATACGAAAGACAAAGGCCTCACCGCGCTTATAGTCAGAATTACGAGCGAAAAATTCCGGTTCGCCCTGGACAAAAACCCTCCTAAAACCATGACAAAATTCTAAGCCAAGGCTAAAAAATACATCAATGCGGAAGAAGTCGCTTTGGCACGTCACTGTATACAGGGCAAGAAGCGTAAGTCTGAGGAGATCTCTCCTACTGATAAGAAATACCGACGTGATCGATGGGACAGTTCCCTTAAGAAGCCCTACTCTAGTAAATATTATAATTATACACCTCTTAACCAATCTCCTGAGAAAGTATTAATGGAGATCAAGCACAAACCTTATGTGAAGTGGCCTCCAAGGATCAAGTCCGATCCTGAAAAAGGAGACAAGAGGAAGTTCTGCTATTTCCACAAAGATCATGGGCATAACACCCAAGATTGTATATCATTAAAAGATCACATTGAAGCTCTAATTTGGAAGGGTCATGTCCGAGATTACATTGCGCGACAAGGTCGGTCACCTAAAAGAACGGAAGCCCCATCACAAAGGAAGAAGTCACCTCAACATCATCCTTCGTAAGAAGATGCTGAACCCACTGGTGAGATCTGGACCATTGCTAGAGGTCTAGCTTGTGGGGGAGATTCTCAAGCGTTAAGAAAAGCATATGCTCGCAAGGCGTCTCAGAAGCCCCAACATATTTATTGGCTGGAAAAATTGTCCGATACATCTAATCCTAGCCACCATCTGATCTCTTTTTCTCTTGAAGATACTGAAGGGATTCATTTCCCTCATGAGGACTCCATCGCGGTCGCGTTAAATGTATCAAATTATTTAACTCATCGTATTATGTTGGATACAAGTAGCTCCACTGATGTTCTTTACTTGGAAGCTTTTAATAAAATGACACTCGCTAGAAGTCTACTCAAACCAGTCTCCACTCCCCTCGTCGACTTCGGGGGTGAAGTTGTAACATCGGAACGAAGCATCGACCTTCCAGTCACCTTCGGAGAAAGTCCAGTCAAAATTACGGTCTTCGTTAATTTCCTCGTGGTGGATCGAAGATCAGTGTACAACGCTATTTTGGGTCGACCTTTGCTCACAAAGATAGGAGCAACTTTACACCCCTTGTACCTATGCATCAAATTCCTTACTCCACACGAAGTCGGGGTTGTACGAGGAAATCAGAAGGAAGCTCGAGTATGCTACGAAATCGCCGTACAAGATCGAAAGAATGCCCAAGTAGGCCTTATTATGACGATTATAGGAGACCCATCGGATCTCCCGATGGCTACAAAGTTGGACCTAAGAGAGAACGCTCTTCAATCAGGTACCCCGGGGGAAGAGACAGTCGAAATCCACTTATCCAAAGATAATTTGTCCAAGAAGGTTTACGTTGGATCTTCTTTGAGCAATGTCTTTCGTGCAAATCTGATTCATTTTTTCACCGAATATCAAGATGTATTTGCTTGGTCTCATAGTGACATGCCAGGTATCAACCCCAACTTCATAGTCCATCGTCTGAATGTTGATTCGAAGCACAAACCTGTTGATCAGCATCGACGAGTGTTCACCGCGGAAAGGCAAATGGTGATTAAAACTGAGATCAAAAAGTTGTTAACCGTTAATTTCATCGAGGAAGTTGACTACCCAGAATGGGTCGCGTACGTGGTCCTTGTTCGAAAAACTAATGGTAAGTGGAGAATGTGCGTGAACTACTCTGATCTGAACAAAGCATGCCCAAAGGATAATTTCCCGACTCCCCGCATCGACCAATTAGTTGATTCAACAGTGGAGCATGCCCTGCTCAGTTTTATGGACGCCTACTCTGGTTATAACCAAATCATGATGCATCCGCCCGATAGTCAACACACTGCCTTTATCACTGACCGAGGCCTGTACTTCTACAAGGTAATGCCTTTTGGTCTCAAGAATGCATGAGCCACCTATCAGCGTTTGGTCAATAAAATGTTCGCTATGCAAATCGGTAAGAATATGGAAGTTTATGTCGACGACATGCTTGTGAAAAGCGTCGCAGCCAACGACCATCTCGCGGATCTCTGAGAAGCCTTTGACCTGATGGGGAGTATCGAATGAAGTTAAATCCAGAAAAATGTACTTTCGGGGTCTCCGCTGGTAAATTTCTTGGGTTTATGGTTGGCCAACGAGGAATCGAGGCGAATCTCGAGAAAATAAAAGCCTTGATCGAAATGAAGTCTCCGTCCACTCTCAAAGATGTCCAACAATTGGCTGGTCGCATTGCATCATTGAACATGTTTATTTCGCGTGCCTCTGATAAGTTCCTTCCTTTCTTTAAGCTTCTTCGAGCTACCGCAAAAACCGACTGAGTGTGGACTCAACAATGCGAAGAAGCATTTCAACAACTAAAGCAATATATGAGCATGCCCCCTATCTTATCAAAACCTGTTTTACACGAGCAGCTCCTTCTTTATTTATCTGTGTCTTCTATGGCCATTAGCACCGCATTAATAAGAGAAGATTCCGGGGTACAAAGGCCCGTTTATTATATTAGTTGAGCAATAGTGGATGCCGAAACTCGATATTCTGATATGGAGAAATTAGCTCTCTCCTTAGTGACTACTGCTCGAAAACTGTGACCATATTTCCAAGCCCACTCTATATTGGTACCTATGAATCATCCATTAAGACAAGTCCTTAAAAAACCTGAGGTTTCAGGGCGATTGACTAAATGAGCAATTGAGATCATTGAGCACGATATTTCATTCTGTCCAAAAACCTCCATTAAGGGTCAAGTCGTGGCTGATTTCATTGCTGAATTCACGTATTCTTCCTCCAGCAATGACCCTGCAACCAGCGACCAGATCCCCTGGTTGCTCTTTATGGATGGGTCTTCACGCACCACTGGTAACGGAGCTGGCTTAATCTTAATTGCTCTTGACGGGTCGTATTTTCAATATGCTTTACGATTTGACACTCATGTCTCTAACAATGAAGCAGAATATGAGTCTTTGATCGTCAGCCTCGAACTAGCGAATGTGCTCGCGATACAGAGTTTACTTATTCATAGTGACTCTCAACTCATAGTCAATCAAGTGCTCGGCAAATTCGAGGCGAAAGAAGAGCGAATGGCTTTATACAAATCCCGAGTACTTATCCTGCTCGCAAAGCTAAACAAATATGAAATAATTCACATCCCTCACGAGAAGAATAAGCTCGCAGATTCCCTGGCAAAGCTAGCCTTTGCACTAGAGTCTGATTTAGCGCGATTTGTTTTTATCGAGCATCTTCATGCTCCGAGTATTAGTCAAACGACCCCAGAGCAAGTAGTCACAGTGCATTCATCCCCATGTTCGATGGATCCCATCGTCCTTTACTTCAAAGACGGATAACTTCCAGATGATAAAAAAATCTACACGACAAATTCGTCACCGTGCTGACAGGTAAACCTTACAAAATGGAATTTTACTACGTAAAAGTTTTACTTTACCATACTTAAGGTGTCTTCATCCAGAAGAGGGGCATTGCGTTCTTGATGAAATACATCAGGGGGCATGCGGTAACCATCCTAAGGGATGCTCTTTAGCATATAAAGTAATGAGGCAAGGGTACTACTGGCCCACCATGAAGGCGAACGCAATCAAATTTTCCAAAAAATGTGACAAATGCCAGCGATATTCTCCAATACCCCATGTACCATCTGAGCAGATGACACCGATGGACGGCCCTTGGCCCTTCACCCAATGGGGAGCCGATATTATCGGACCATTGCCTACCGGGAAAGGTCAGAACAGGTTACTATTGTAGCAGTCGATTATTTCACCAAATGGGTCGAGGCAGAACCGTTAACCACAATCACCGAAAAGTAGACTATTAGGTTCATGTGGAAAAACATCATATGCCTTTATGGGCTCCCCCACACTATAATCACCGACAACGGAAAGCAGTTCGACAACGCCGTGTTCTCGGAGTTTTGTGAAAAATGGAAGATACGAAGTATTCGAACCTCCCCGTATCATCCTCAGGCTAATGGACAAGTTAAAGCAGTCAATAAGATCATCAAACATCATCTGAAGACTAAGCTCGATGAATGTAAAGGCATGTGGCCAGAGCTCCTACCTGAAGTCTTATGGGCCTATAAAACTACAACTCGCACGTCAACTGGAGAAACTCCTTTCTCTTTGGCATTCGGCACCGACGCAGTTGTCCCTGTCGAAGTCCAAGTACCTCGTATCGAATCGAGCAGTATGATCCCACGAGTAATCAAGAGGGGCTGAGGCTTCATCTCGACCTCTTGGAAGAAAGAAGGGACGCATCTCGACTTCGAGCAGCAGCTTACCAACAACGTATTTCTCGCTATCGTAACGCTAAAGTCCGACCCAGAGCTTTCTAGCTCGACGATTTGGTCCGTAGACAAAGTCTTGGAACTCCTGCTAGCTCATTGGATCCGAACTGGGAAGGCCCTTACCGAGTTATCAAAATTGTGTGACCACGTACATATTATCTCGAAGATATGCAAGGAAGACCCCTACGTCTCCCTTGGTATGTAGAGCATTTACTCCAATATTTTCCTTAACCCGATGTAAATCCGAACGATATTCAAATAAAGATGGATTTTCGTTTGGTCGCTACTCCATTAGTTGGACTTAAATAGCCCCGAAGGGAATATACGCATTCCCTTGGCCAAATCTTCTGCTCTCGGCAGAGTCAAAGCCACAATCGATAGATCAGTCTATCTCTACGCGGACATAGTCACCAAGACCCCCGAATTGAGCCTAACTCATTCTTTCACAAGTTAAGTACTCAGTCATTCAACATATGAGCCAAACAACATATGAACCACCCACTACTTATATGAAGCCACAATATTAAAAAAGATGTATTTATTCTATTAGATAAAATTTTGATCGTTTCACAACAGGAGCGATTAATTTTACATGAGAAAGAGAAAAGAAGGAGATGATCATCTTCAGGCATCGCTTTGGGGAGAAGCACCGCTCTCGACCTCGGGGCCAGCTTCCGGGACCCCTGCAGCTTGGGTAGTCTCGGTCACCTCGTTCTTAGCAGCTACCCTCTCCTCGGCAGCTATAATGGCCGCAACCTTTTCGAACACCCCCATATCAAATGATGGAGATGTTCGTTGCACTACTCTCAGTGCGAAGTCACAACCAGCGTTATACGACTTGTATCGCTCGTTGTCGTATAGCTGCGAAGTGCGAAACTCCATGATAGCCTGGGGCCCCTCCTCAGACAGCAGCTTGACGTATGTCATCCTTTCCTCCTCCTAGTGGATGGAGTCGTCTCGGAGCTATGCAAGGGTGGACTGCTCTTTCTCCAATGCATCACTGACCTCTTTTATTCGCGATCTGCTCTCTGCGAGCTGCTCCTCCAAAGAGATCTTATCTTGGTGAAAGATCTCTCTCTCTCTCTCTTTCTCTATCTTCTCCATCATCTCTGCAAGCCTTGCGAAGTTTGTGTCCAAGACCTGATACTTGTCGGTCAGGACTTGGACATTTTCAATAAGGATTTTCCTTTCCTCAATCATCTTCGTGATTAAGGTCTCACGAGATTTAATGACGTGGCCCTCCCGTGGACCGCCTTCTTTAGGGTAAATCTCTTCCACTCAGCCTCATCTATAATACGGTGGGCGGCGAGGATGTCACGCCTTGTCCGTATGATGAGATCCAGTCCCTGTTCAAGGAGAAGAAGGATTATCAAATGTTCATTTAAAAACCAACAAAGAGAGCAAGAAATAAAGTTAAAATCGGAATATTTTTTACCTGGACCATCCTCACTCCCTCGTCCAGAGAGAGGTCTTCAGGACTTGGTTCGGGAAGAGTGCCGAAGGTCTGAGGGGAGATGTTGTCGAGAGGAATTTGCAAATTGGGTGCAGATGGCTTGGAACGGTAAGCGTCCCAACTCCGGAAGGCTGGCCTACGACTAGTCCATCAGGGCTCGCATCTTGAGCAACTGGTTGCTCGTGAGCAGGAATCAACTTGCGAGCACCTTCAGGCTCGCGAGGTTCTTCAGTCAGGAGGCAACTTGACCCCGCCCCATCATTCCTTGGGGAATTATCAACAATATTGATGACCGGTGGTTTGGGAGGAACCACCAGTGTAGCTGC
Organism: Liriodendron chinense; assembly: GCA_003013855.2. NCBI lineage: Eukaryota > Viridiplantae > Streptophyta > Magnoliopsida > Magnoliales > Magnoliaceae > Liriodendron > Liriodendron chinense. The sequence continues at coordinate 203,616 of PVNU02000867.1, read as the reverse complement.
CGCAGTGTCAGGGAGAGGCTCATACAGTTGTGAGTTTTGGGCAGGCTCACACGCCGATTAGATGGGTGAGATGGACCAGCAAACGTTTTCTTTTGTCTCTTCGAGCCGGTGCCCTTTAGGCGAGGCAGCAATCCCCTCTTCTCTCCCACATTCGCCATGGCAGTCTCCTCTTGAGATATTAACCCACCAGCAGCGAGTCGAGAGAGTGACAGACAGGCCTCGATATTCCTGTCATGGGCTGATAATTTGTAGATTTTTACAATCTTCGCGTTGATTCCTCCCTTCAAGCTCGGCTTCCCCCCGGTCGGAATATCCGCGAATACGAGCAGAGGTTAGGATAATTAAAGTTCAAAATCATGACAGAAATTGGGACAGAGTGAAGCTTCACCCACCTTCGCCAAAGAAGCGGCTCACATTATGGCCCCCAAGGGCGGATCCCATCTTAGATTCCCAGTTCCCGGAGGCAAAAAACCAGCGTTTCCTCCATCCGGGATAATTCAAAGTGGGTTTCCCCAAGACATAATTATCCCAGTGCCGGTAACATAAGTAATACTAGCCTTCGCTGGAGGGAGCTTTTTTGAGTTGAAACATTCTAAGGAACTCCTCGGCTGTCAAATCTCCATTGCCGACTTGCTTCTAAAGAACGAAAGAACTAAGGACCACCCTCCAACCATTGACAATAAGTTGTCCTAGGGCAATTTTATAGGTACGGAGTATGTCGCGAATGAAGGGGTGAAGGGGAAGACGCACACCAACGATGAAAAAATAATCATACAAAGCTACACAACCAGGGGGTGGGGAATCCAGAGTCTCTCCCTCTCCAGGCAACAAGAAAATGACAGAGTCGGGAACTTGATATTTTTCTCGTAACTCACTTAGTCGCTACTCCATCATTATTGAGGGATATCCGGACGCAGAGTACCTCCCCGCCGGGACTCTCGTGTTGTTGGAGGAAGAAGAGTCCGGAGTTGCATCCCCTAGAGGGACGGTTTCCTCATCAGAATCTCTCACCATTGTTTTTTAAGATAAGATAGAAAGAGTATAGTACCTTGAAGGAAATGAAGAACGGAGTTACACCTGAGAAAAATTGGGGGAACGGAGTTACACCAGAGAAAGATTGAGACACCAGAGGGAAAACAGAAGCAAGGAAAGAAGAAGAATTTTTGAAGTCCGATGAAATTTCGAAATCTTCGCAGGCTCCGTATATTTATAAACAATCATTCCTCAAGATTTGGTGACATGCGGCAACCATTAGTTTGGCACGACAGTCGAATGGGCATGATCGTTAATTCCAGAGATACGTGGCGGGCACCTCTTCATTTCTTCTCTACCGAAAAGCTGCGGAAAGCTGGCGCTCATAAATGACAGCCCAATCATGTACTGCTTCCCCTCCAAGAAATGCATTAGGCGGTTATGCATGTTTATGAGCAAGTCCTCTTAGACTTCTCGACGACAAGGACTTGGAGGGCATCTATTATAACATAAAATCGGTGGTCAAAGATATCGAAGACTCAAGACCCGCGAGCACCTTTTTGGCTTCAGTGTTCAAGCCACGAGCCCATATGGTCGAAGCTCGCATAATATAAAAGTATGGTATACACTCCCGAACATGCGAGCAGGCTTGGTCGCTGGTCATCGGATGAGGGCATCTTCATAATTCGCATGTCTTTACTCATTGGGTACAAAACAAAGGTTCCGCATGCGAGTAGCTCGGCTCGTGGTCGTTGGAATGGGTCACACTTCCACATGCGAGCACCCCGCTTCAAGGTTGTTAAACGAGGTTATCTTCGAGGAAAATAGTCACCGCCTTTCAGCACCAGTTGTCTGTACAGATCAATTTTGGTTCGTCCCTATTCATAACTCCGAGCATCTCCATCAAGAGACGTAATCAGTTAGATGTCTAAGGTTGTTAGGCCATTCCTTTATCTAAGGATTAATAAGATAAGCATCTTATCCCTTGAGATCAATAGTGATCCTAATAGCTTGCGTAACAGATTGGATCACCCAGATCTGTATAAATAGATGGCTTCATAGGTGATAAAGGTACACAACCTCTGAGCTCATATCCTGCTTTTCATTTTATAATCATATCTCGTTTGACTTAAGCTTCGGAGGGCCAACGGCTGAACGCCGGCCACCCTTAGTTTTCTCCTTTACTCTTTTAGGTTCGGAGGGAAGCTTGCTTGAAGGAAGGTGAACGTCTGGAGGATCCTGTTACTAAATTAGACGTAAACATACGCCATGCTTTAACTGCTCGAACTTTTAGATCAATTGGTTGTTTGACATGGTATCAGAGTAGAAAGTCTTGTGCTTGAATCTTGGAGGTGGCAAATATGCCACTGGTTTATGGTGTGAATTGTGAGTGTCCCTCCACCCTTGCCTAGTATATTCCTATGCGTAGTTCTACCCCGCACGTGCTGGAAGTGTTAGAGCCCCTTGATATATATTGATATGCCATCCTCTAACAACTCGAGCTTTTAAATTAATTGGTTATTTGACTGTTAGGAATCTGATGTTATATTCCCATATGCCCTTATCTAATAATTTATTCAGATTTAAAGTTTTTATTATTACGAATGATTATGGTTTCTTTATATTACGAGAATACAGCGTTGGAATACAAAAATGGCCTATTCTCCGTTGAAGGAGATCTTTCAACAATGGCCATAAAGGAGTGACTATCAATCAGGTCCATCCAATTACTTGGCCTGGCTTAATTATGTTTCAAAAATCAAGCTTATGGGACAGATGGATCTGATAGATGGCCGAATATGCCAGTTGGACGAACGATAGCCTTTGGATATTTTGATTCCTTACATGTATATCTGATCCCTATGTCATTCCTTTGGGAGCTTTATGTTAGTTAAAATTTTCTAAAACTGTTTTTAAAAATGGATGCACGTTGCGTGTGCCACTTCCCACGTGCTCCTGACGTCCCAAGTTATGTACAGCCCATATAAGTCCACCCAGTCCATATATATATATATATATATATATATATATATATATATATATATATATATATATATATATATATATATATTAGGACATGAGGGCAGATTTGTCCCCATAAATTTGGTTTTGAGGCGGAGAAACTGATGGGCCATGTGGGTTTCTCATAGACGTTTCGGCGGGCCCCACATAGCTTGGGACGGCAGGAACTTCCATGGGCCATGTCCATAGAGAATAAGCTGCCTGCCACACGGGAATGACACTATCCGACAACCTAGAAGCTGATTGCGTGGTGTGTGTTGACGTGGCAAAGTTGTATGGCCCCACCATGATATATGTGTTATAACCACGCCATCGTAGAAAGCAGTTGGATTTGAACGGTTACTATTGAAAACTTCTCGCCGGCCACAGAAGTTTTGGATCAAGCCGATATTTGTGTTTTCACTTCATCTCTGGGTGACCTTATGAACAGGTTGGATGGCATATAAATATCATGGTGGGCCCTAATAAAGTTTCAATAGTGGGCATCATTGTTGTCACTGCCTCCTGTGTTGTAGTCCACTTAAGGTTTGGATCAGCCTCATTTTTGTACTCATTGCCCTAAAATGATCTGGCACTATGAATGGATGGTGTGGATATAATACAAATTTCATGATGGGGAACTTTGACAAGTGATACCTTGATGTATGTTGATGTACTTGTTGTATATCTACACTGTCCATCCGTTTTCGAACTCATTTTAGGTTGTGGCCCCAAAACATAGAAGATCCAAATTTCAAGTAGACCACACCAGAGGAATCAGTGGTGATTGACCATTGAAAACTTTTAGTGGGCCACAAAAGTTTTGGACCAAGCTGATATTTGTATTTTCCCTTCATCAGGTGATCTGGTTGACTTTATCAATAGGTTGGATGGCAAATAAACATCACTGCAGGCTCTGGGAAGTTTTTAATGGTAGGTATTCAATCACCACTGTTTCCTATAGTGTGGTCCACCTGAGATTTGGATATGCTTCAATTTTTTGCTAACATCTTAAATTAAACTAGAAAAAGGATGGAAGGCCTGACTATACAATATATACATTAAAGTAGTCTCCACCGTCAGGACTTGACCGTGCTGTGGTCAACAATGGATGTCATTATCACCCTTCTTGTGATGTGGTCCACTTGAGCCTTGGATTTGCCTCATTTTTGGGCTTGTACCCTAAAATGATAGGGCAAAAGATGGACAATTGACATAATCTATGCATTGCCTATGGACACAGATTAGCATGTTGAGTAGAGCCGGACACAAACCAAGCCAACTTGAAAGCTTGGCTGGAATTGGTTTGAAAATCTCAGTTTGAAAGCTTATATTGGTCGAACTCGGCCGTCTTGGTTCAAAATTTTCGACCAAATTGATCCCAACTCAAACTAGATTTTTCTCAAGAAAACCAAACTCAGGCAGGCCACATGGGTTAGCCCGAAACCCAAACCGGGCTATCCACAAACTGTAATGGCACAAAAACTACCTAAACCCAAACTAAGGCTAACTCGGGACTGTCCCCCTCTAATGTTGAATAAACACTATGGGGGATCACTATGACATATGCATCTTATCCACACCACTCATCTGTTTTTCCAACTGATTTTAGGGCACGAGCCCAACATTAAAACACATCTAGACTCAAGTGGATCACACTACACCGAACGGTTGGAATTTAACAGTTATCCTTGAAAACTTCATCGATATCATAAAAGTTTGGGCTTAAGCTGATATTTGTGTTTTCCTTTCATCCATGTTGTATGACCTAACCAAAAGGTTGGATGACAAATAAACATCACCGTGGGCAGGTTTCAATGGATGATGCCATTGTACCTATCCCCACTGTTTCCTGCCGTGTGGTCCCCTTATGCCTTGAACATACTTCAATTTTCGGCTCATGCCCTAAAATGAACTGGATAAACAGATGGATAACGTGGACAAGTCATGTGCATCATAGTGGCCCACAGAGTTTACTCTGCACACGAGCGTGTTGAGTTAGAGCACCACTTGTCTGCCACTCCGGAGTCATGTGGGTGGGACCCTGACTGTAGGGCCCAGTTCGAGATATATATATATATATATCGAACTGGGCCCTACAGTCAGGGTCCCACCTATATATATATATATATATATATATATATATATATATATATATATATAGGTGGGACCCTGACTGTAGGGCCCAGTTCGATATATATATATATATATATATATATATATATATATATATATATATATATATATATATATATATATATATATATATATATATATATATCTATCGAACTGGGCCCTACAGTCAGGGTCCCACCCACATCCCTGTTCTGGGTCGCAGCCAAGTCTGGTTCGCTGAGTTACTCAGCACGCAATCCCCATCCCTTGCCTGTAGGCCATGTGTCCAATTTTTTAGTGCCAATGTATCAACCATCACAATCTACCAGAGTATCAAAGTATTTCTCAAATTGTACCTGCCATGCATGGAACTCAATTTAAACCGTCAAAATACCGGCATCCATTGGAAGTAAATCAGATTGAGGGACAGAACGTAGACTCTGATTTACATTTGTTGGTTGAATTTGTGTTGTGGGCTTTTTTGTTCGGTCTCCTAATTTTAACTGTCGAATAGATGTCATCAAATTTGCCAGTTAGAACTTCATTAATATATTTTCTGGTTAATTGACCCCACTGAAGTGTGACACAAAATTTGGAAGATTTAATTTAAGCTACCTATGTTCCACTTATACAATTTTTGAGTGCATGTGTATGAAGAATCAAACTCGGCCAGTGTTAATAGACTTTTTGTGTAACCGTGAACACTATCCCGCAAGGTAGGCGTGCACGCTACAATGATGCTGCGTCATGTGTGGCTGTGACTTGGCTTTTGATGAGTATGGTATTGACTGAAAACGGCATTTTTGATTGATTTGGAGTCGCGACAAAATATATAGTTGACTAGACTTATAGGATTGCATTGGGTTGGGGAATCGGGGACTCCCCAACTTAAGATATCTCTTAGATAAGGTCAGCGACAGGGAATTCTAGGTAAAGACCTCAGTGATAGTGAGGAAAAGGGTTAGGCACCCTCAACCACTTGCGCTTGTACGCTTATTTTGTGAGATTTAGGATTTTTTGTTTTTAATTTTCGGGTTCTAGGAATCCTTATATTAATTAACTGGCCGGTTGGAAATTGACTAGTATGCCACTACTCTTGCAAATCCCCATTAAAGAAATCGCAATGTCTTAACTTAGGGTGGGTTTGGAGGAGATACTAACTTTGACAAAAAGAAGAAAAAAAGAGGATAAATAGAATATGTTAATAATTCAATAATATAAAAAATATTAACAACTAATAATCTAGTACTTACTCAAATCACTCTAAGGAGATCACGATGTCTCAACTTAAGATGGTTTTGAAGAGATAGTAGCTGCAAGAGAAAATGAAGAAAATGAGAAATGTAATATGTTGATGACTAAAAAAAGATAATAATAATAAAAAAACATTCAACCAAAACTCAACTTTTGATAAACAAGGATCCAAAAGTTCTGAAAAGTGTGAAACGTACATCAAAAGTTTCTTAAACTATAAGTAGGGATATAAGAGGGATGATATGTAAATATAAAAATAGAAAAATAGGTAAATGGATGGTCGGATCACTGCCCGTGCACATGAAGAAATGGGAGAAGGAAATGAGATTGTTAACATTTATTCTAAGAGAAAATGATTGTATATCTCGGATCCTAACCCTACTCAGTTGATCTTGAATTGTTAAGATGACTTGAATGCTAGTATGGACTGTGTTGGAAGGCTCGATGCTTGTATAGGCTGCATTGAAATGCTTAAATGGATGGGGCACACCCTTACTTTTTTTCTCTACTCTCACTCTTACTCTTACTCTTCCTTTCTCATTGGGTGAAGTAAATGGCTTATTATTATCTTGTCCTCCTTCAAATGAGAGGGGTGGGCCTCTAGTTATAAAGGTTGGCCCGATTTTATGATAATTTATGCAACTTGGAAGGAAAAATGGAGCAATTTAAATGATTGGAAGACATGTGTTATCATGGATTTGCTTTAGTAAGTGGTAAAATAGGTAATTTCATTTATAGGTGTTAACGTCAGATTTTGTAACAAGATCCTCCAGTCGTTCACCTTCTCTCCAACAAGGATTTCTTCCGGACGATCTGTAAGAAGATAGAAAGCAACTAAGGGTGGCTGGTTTCCAGCCGTTAGCCCTCCGATGCTTAAGTCAGGCAAAGCAAGAAGAAGATTAAACAGGCAAAAGGGCTAGAGGTTGAATATTGTGTACCTTTCTCTTAATGGAGTCATCCCTTTATATAGATCTGAAGCGATCCAATCTGTTACGTAAGATATCAAGATCCCGCTGATTTCGCGGGATAAGATTCTTTTCCTTAGATAAAGGAGTGATTGTATCCAACAACTCATCAGTTAATTACGTTCCTTGATAGCAATCCCTTGAGATTCGGAACCATTTGTTAGAACGCTTTTTTTTAGAAAAAAAAGAGGAAAGATCAGATCTACTCGTCAGCAGTCCTTTCTTTCTTTTTTTCATGTTTCTTTTATTCTGGGGGAATTCTGAGTATAGAGACATTCATAGACAATCATAAGCAATCACAAAGTGTACACAAGAGAGAGATATCGCAAGGCGAATTTTATTCCAGAGATTCTGAGATCTTTTACATTCCAGGCTGTAATACTGGTCACGAGCCTTTAATTACATCAACGGTTGATCACCCTTGATTGGAAGGCAAAAGACTAATCCGTCGGGGATTATGGTCTTGAGTTCATGGTCGTGTAGACCTTTGTTTTCTTGTTATGGACTGAGCCACATTTGTTAGACACGCCGGATGTCTATGTCCCATTTTCTTTCGGTATGTCCGGGTTGAGAGACTGTCAGGATTCGGGTGGTGCAACTCGGGGCCCGCGCCTGTTACTGTGAACAGGTGACCGCTGGAATACACGAACCTCGAATGTTGGTCGGCATGACCCAAGGCCCGCGCCCGTACTTTTTATGACGGGTGACCTTAGGAAAGCACTCCGCAACGTTCCCGAACGAGGGTTTTAATCGAGTGGTGCAACTCGGGGCCCGCGCCTGTTACTGTGAACAGGTGACCGCTGGAATACACGAACCTCGAAATGTTGGTCGGCATAACCTAAAGCCCGCGCCCGTATTTTTATGACGGGTGACCTTAAGAAAGCAATCCGCAACTACCTCATCAGCTCAACCAACAGACCCGTTGTCGATGGGTAGGGCATCGACGGTCTTTTTCATAGTGGCAGTCCATAGCAAGACGTTTCAAGCTTAGTTAGAACTCTTTGTTTGTGGTTTCTCGTGGTAACCATAACCCCTTAGGTTTAGCCTCAGACCTTTATCCGGGATGAATAGAGCTTTGTACAGTAAAGTAAATGTATTTCTTCTGGAGTCGGGCGACTCGTCTTCGAGAACACTCTTTCTTCTGAGTATTTTTAATGATCTGGTTGGGATCAAGTAGGCTTTATCAAGCCAAGATCTTTTAAGGATTCAAATTCAATGGGCTGGATCAGCTATCTCCGATGCCTGTAAGTGGCTAAGTATAAGGTCCGATGGGTACCCACATATGCCAATTTCTCATGAATGATGGGGATCGGTGCCCCGTGAATGCTTGAACCGGCTGTTGGATAGCCTGAGTACTTCAGCTTTGCCTCGGCGTCTTCGAGATCGCGGTTGATTTAACTGGCATTAGTCAATTTTCAAGCCAACAGGGCACTTCCCAGGGCTGAAAATGACTGAGTAGTGGACCTGTTCGCGGTCTGATTAGAGAGACTAGAGAGTATTATCGAGAAACGTCTCTGAACAGGGGTGGATTACGTCCACGAAGATCGCGGTGCGATCGCATTCCGATTTGCTTAGCAAAAGTCGATTTTCGGGCCGACAGGGCACTTCCCAGGGCTGAAAACGACTAAGTAGTGGACCTGCTTACGGTCCGATCAGGGGAATCGGTGAGTATTACCGATGACTGTCTTTGAACAGGGGTGGATTATGTCCACGAAGATCGCGGTGCGATCGCATTTCAATTTGCTTAGCAAAAGTCAATTTCAGGGCCAACAGGGCACTTCCCAGGGCTAGAAATGATTAAGTAGTGGGCCTGCCGACTGCTCGATTAGGGTATTCGAGGGTCCTGAGATCGGATAACCTCGTCGCGGTGCATGATTATGGTGTATCATGTCATGTAGAAGAAAAGTTTCCCTCTCGGGCTCGGTCCAATTCCGCTCGATTCTTCTTGTTTTAGGCCGTTTTCGGCTCTTTCAGAAGGATTTTTGGGGCTGCCAAATTGGCTAAGTGTTGGTTATTTTGGACCAAAACACTGATTTGGGCCATTTATCATTGACCGTTGGAGAATCTGATCCGACGGATGGATAGATCTCATCGAGACGCATCGGGCGGAAGTAATTTCATCAAAATCGGATTCCGAACGAAGGCGGGGCACGCGATCGAAGGTCCACCCCTCCCATCAGTGTCCAGGCGCATGGAGGGGTGGATGTGCAGGCGCATGTGGCAATGCACATGCTTCCGGGCGCATGTGGTAGGGACCCTTGCGCATGTCCCTTCTCCCGGGCGCATGTGAAGTGTTTTTTATGAAAAATCAGATGGAGAAGAGGTGTTCCGGGCGCATGTGGCAATGCACATGCGCCTGGACTCAAAGAGTGGGCACATGTCCCTCCTGGACTTAGTAGATTTTCAGGATTTTCCGGTGGGAAAAGCCGGCGCATGTGGTGGAATAAGCCAGCGCATGTGGGGGATATGTCGGCGCATGTGCCCAACACTTAGAAAATTTCAGGATTTTCTTCCTGAACTTGGGATTCTGGCGAGGAAATCCCTTTCCGGCGAGGGTTTCCGGCGAGGAAATCCACTCCGGCCAAGGCATCCGGCGAGGGGAGAGAAAGCAAGCGCATGTGGTGCTTACATCACTCTGAGGTCGGCAGGGGATGATTTCGTGCTGTGTAATGAGGTGACTTCACTATTTATAGGAGGGAAATCGGGTTCGGGTCTACCCGACGGGTATTTTCCGACGCATGTGCCAGAAACAATGTCAAGCGCATGTCAGAAACATGCACTGGGCGCATGTGGTGGATCCGGGCGCATGTGCTTTACCGGCGCATTTCCCAGTGCTTTTCGGAAAAGTGTTAGGATCACTTCCTTTCACTACTAGGGTGCAAGCGCATGTGGTTAGAGGCCAGGCGCATGTCCTTTGCCGGCGCTTTCCCACTACTTAGCCAGATTTTCAGGATTCCAGCACTTAGAAAATTTCAGCATTTCAGCTCCGACGGGGGACCTCCAGAGGACAACTACCTTTTCTAGACATGCACTCATTGTCGCCAAGCCACTTCTAGGCTATGATTAACCTCTTGAATGAACGGGGTGGGGTGTGGAAGTCCAGATGTTGCTAATTTTGGTACTTCCTTCCTAATTTGGAGCCTCCGGGTCGGCTTGTCGTATAGGAACGTTGTTCCGAGGAGCACGCGCATGGAAATATTCATCGTAATGACTTCAAACTTGCTATTTAAGGGTTTTGGGGCGCTCCGAATCATTTGGCGGTGAAGTGTATGTCTAGTTCCACTTTGAAATGGTAGCTGTAGGCTTACAGACCCCTTTTTGTTAGTTCCGGGCAGGGACGAAACGCATTTCGAGGTGCGCAGGTAAAAATATGCACCGGATGACTTCGAAACTTGCAGGTTAAGGGTTTTAGGACATTTCAGATCATTTGGTGGTGAAGCGTATGTCCAGTTCCGCTCTGAAATGGTAGCTGTAGGCTTACGGACCCTTTTTGTCAGTTCCGGGCAGGGACGAAACGCATTTCGAGGTGCGCAGGTAAAAATATGCACCAGATGACTTCGAAACTTATAGGTTAAGGGTTTTAGGACATTTCGGATCATTTGGCGATGAAGCGCATGTCCAGTTCCGCTTCAAAATGTTGTTTACGAATTTTGGTCGCTACCAAGCGATCAGGGTTGTGCTGGCGTTTTTGGGGCTCTCCTGGCCTCGAAACTTATCCAAATCATTGCCACTAAACCATGGGATGTCATTTTATAATGGGTGCAAATTTGAGCCCCAACACCATTGAAGAAGGTAAGCCAGAATCGGCATATACGGGCTACTGGAACTATTATACGAAGACCGTCCAAACCAAAAGCAAAGACTCACGATTGCTCAGATGTGGGGAGCTACTCGTGTCAGGAATGCTCGCATTCAGGAGATGCGACCCCTTCTGACGAGCACGAGTTGAGCTGCTCGCACACAGGAGATGCGACCCTTTATCGCGAGCACGAGCTGAGCTGCTCGCACACAGGAGATGCGACCCTTTATCGCGAGCACGAGCTGAGCTGCTCGCACACAGGAGATGCGACCCTTTATCTCGAGCACGAGCTTGACTGCTCGCATGAAAGATGCGCGACCCCTCAATTCTCGCTAAACTATATTTGCTTACAACAGATGCCCCCCAAACCCTTGGTATTGAGGAACTATGCCAAGGGTTTGTTAGTGTAGACAGCTGGCTGCTGGGAGAGAATCGCGCATGATTCGCTTAACGTGCTTCCGCATTTATGATGGCCAGCTTTACGTAGCTTTTTCTGCCGCCAGAAATGAGGCGTCGGGCGCCACGTGTTTTCGTATTTAATGCCAGCGCCCGTTCGTCTGGCGTGCCGGATGAGAAGCTGCCGCGTGTCTATCAAATCAGCAGGGATGATTGCGTATAAATATCTAACTTAGCCGAAAATCCTCCATTTTCGAATTCCATCTGCTACGAAGTTCTCTTCTTCTTCTTCTGTGTTTCTGGAGTAAAAAACCTCTTTACAGAGGTATTCCTTCTTTTCTTTCTTCTTACTCACTTCTCCCACCTATTTTCCTTTATAATGGCGGAAATCTCTGACGAAGAGATTGTTCCTTTGGGAGATGAAACCCCGGATTCCTCCGAATCCAATAACGCCAGAGTACCGGCTAGGAGATATTCCGCCTCCGGTTACTCTTCCATCTTGACGGAGGAAAGACTCTCTAACCTTAGAGAGGTATATAGAGTCCCAGACTCTGTATCATTTAGATTACCGAGGAGAGGGGAGACAGCCGATGCACCACCACCAGGGTGTGTGGCTTTTTACGAATATTTTTTCAAAGTGGGTGTACGCCTTCCCCTCCACCCTTTCATACGAAACTTCCTCCGTCTCTATAAGATTGCCCCGGGCCAATTAATAGTAAATGGCTAGCGGGTGCTTCTGAGTGTTTTTATCCTCTGGAAGCAGGCGGGTAACGATGAGTTAACCGCGGAGGAGTCTTTAAGGTTATTCCAACTGAAGAAGGCGCCAGCTAGCGAGGGTTGGTACTACCTTTGCTTCTGGCACCGGAATAACTTTATCCTGGGGAACCCTTCTTCCAACTGCCCGGGATGGAGAAAAAGATGGTTTTATGTTTCCGGCAATTGGGAGTCCGAAATGGGCTCCGACCCAAAAGGTCACAACGTTAATCGCCATTTTGGCGAAGGTGGGTTTTGTTTTCGCCATCTGTCTGAAAAGAACAAAGCCTTTGCCCTACGATGATTAATATGCCTTCTTCTTTTTATTTTTCTTTTGTAGGGATACCAACTGGTGTGAAGCCAAATCTGCGAGGAGGACTCAACGAGAAGCTCGTTAGAGTCTACAAACTCTCTGCGGCTGCACGCCACGTAAACGCTGTTCTAGAGCCTCGTTGTCTCTGCGCGGCGGGTCTAATTTCTCCAGAAGAGATGACAAATGTTGGAGACAAGAGAGGAGCGCTGGGAGTGCTCCCTCGCTTAAAAGGTACTGCCTCGAAAAGGCAGAAGAAGACTGCGGCCGGTCCTTCATCTGCGCCTATCCCAACGGACGGACCTGGTCGCGGAGCACAGCCGCGCGTTGCTGAAAAAGGGGGGGGCCGCCCCGACTTCTCGTGCGACTACGACTCCTCCGGCTGCTGCGACTCCACCGCCAGGTGCTTGTGGCCAGCCAGTGATCGAAGTCGCTGACAATTCATCGAAAGGCGATCGGAGGGAGGGAGGCCTCCCTCCAAAGGATGTAACATGCGAGCCTGCTGGTGCTCGCGAGTCTGCGACACCTTCCTTGGGTGCCGTGGGTGCTCGCGAGACGGGCTCAAATGAGATGGTAGTGGCCCAACCTTCCGGGTCGGGGGTCTTTGTTATTCCCCCACACTTGCATCCGATATGCAAGTTTATGTTTGATAACATCTCCCCCAACGCCTTCGGGAGTTTACCTGAGCCAAGCCCAGAGGCTCTCTCCACTGATATCGGAGTGAGGTTGGTTCAAGTAACAACCTTTTTCCTTTTTACCAATCTTTCCATGTTTTAATAGAATGACTAACAATCTAATCCTTCTTTCTTTATTTATATCAGAGCCTGGATCTCACGCTCCGTGTTAGGCGGGATGTCGAAGCCGCTCGCCGCAGCGTGGAGGATGCGGAGAAGAAGAAAAAGACAATGGAAGCCGAGGTCCAAGGGCGGGACCGCTTGGTGAAGGCTCTGGAAGTTCAGATCGCCAAGCTGGACGAAGAGAAGAAGATTCTCCTCGTAAAAATCCAATCCCTGACTGAGCGCTTCCAGTTAGTGGACCTCCAACTCGCAAAGCTTCAAGAGCTCCATACTAAGAGCTAGAAGGAGAAGGAGATTTTTCGCAAGGATAAGATCCAGCTTGAAGAGTGGCTCAAGGACGCTCGGACCAAGCTCGCGGAGGCCCAGCAGCGACTTAATCAGCTGAAGGATGAATCCATCTATTGGGAAGAAGAGCGAGTGGCTTTCGTTCAGATGGTATCTGATGAGGGTCCTCGCGCAGTCCAGGAGTTCCGTACTTCTCAACTTTATGACGAGGAGCGATATGAAGCGTATATCGCTGGTCGCGATTTTGCGGTCAGAGTTATGCAGCAGATTGCTCCGACTTTTAACGTTGAGGAGTTCGACAGAGTGGCTTTCGAGGTTGTAGCTAGAGAACGAGCTGCCGCCGAGAACGAAGTCACTAGGGCAACAGATGTCGCTCCTGCTCCTGAGGCCGGTCCCGAAGCTGAGAGCCGCGAGCCCGCGCAAGATGAGGATTGACCAACCTTGACCTCGGCACCTTCCTATGTCTTGTATTTTTTTTTTTACTTTTGAGAAGAAATCGATATGTAACGACTGTGTAATGATTTGACCTTTCGGTCCATTATAATGAATATCTATTTCTTCAGTGTCGCGTATTCTCTTTATCTTTTATTTTTGCTTTGTGTTGATCACATGTTGACTCATCAGAGGACGCAACCCCTCAATTCGAGCACGAGCTGCGCTGCTCGCAATTAGGGTGTACGACTGCGACCCCTTAATTCGAGCACGAGCTGTGCTGCTCGCATTCTGGAAGTGCGATCCCTTTCACCAAGTGCGAACATCTAACTCATGAAAAAATGAATTAGACTCAATCCGGGGGTCGTGTGACCGTGTCCGCGTTGAGATAGACTGATCTATCGATTGAGATTTTGATTCTACCAAGGGCAAAAGATTGGTCAAGAGAGCGCGTATGCTCTCTTCAGGGCTATCTGTAATCCATAGAATGGACAAGCAACCAACTAGTAACAATTTTAATCCTACCAAGGGTAGGCAATTGGCCAAGAGGATGGTATGCACTCTCTTCAGGGCTATTCAGGTCCAAGTGAATGGAGTAGCGACCAAAAGATATCTTCAACTTTATTCATAAAATGTCGTTATGAACTACATCAAATCTAAGGGAAGTATTGTAGCAAATGCTCTACGTGCCAAGGGCGACGTACGGGTCTTCCCTGCATGTCTTCGAGGTAATAAGTACCGGGTCGCACAATCTTAATAACCCGATAAGGGCCTTCCCAATTTGGATCCAGCGAACGAGCGGGAACCCCGAGTCTTTACCTCAGGACCAAATCTCCGAGCTGGAAGGACCTAGGCCGAACTTTAGCATTTTGATAGTGAGCAATACGTTGCTGATATGCGACCACTCGTAATTGGGAGGTATTTCTTCGTTCTTCCAAGAGGTCGAGATGAAGTCGAAGATCTTCCTGATTACCTGTGGGGTCATACTATTCGATCCGATACGAGGGCACTTGAATTTCCACTGGTACTACCGTATCGACACCAAATGCTAAGGAAAAAGGGGTCTCACCCGTTGATGTACGAGTTATAGTCCTATATGCCCATAATACCTCTGGTAGAAGTTCTGGCCATTCACCTTTGCATTCACCAAGCTTGGTTTTTAAATGGTGCTTAATGATTTTGTTCATTGCCTCGACCTGCCCATTCGCCTGAGGATGATATGGAGAAGTGCGGAGATTACGTATCTTCCTTTTGTCACAAAATTCATCAAAGGCCGCGTTGTCGAACTGCGTTCCATTGTTGGTAATTATAGTATGAGGGAGTCCGAAACGGCATATAATATTTCTCCATATGAACTTGGTAGTTTGTTTCTCAGTAATCTTGGTTAATGGTTCTGCCTCGGCCCATTTGGTAAAGTAATCAACCCCCACAATTGCGAACTTATTTTGTCCCTTTCCCATGGGCAATGGTCCAATGATATCGACCCCCCACTGAGCGAAAGGCCAAGGGCTATCAACTGGAGTCATCCGTTCGGATGGTACATGATGTATAGGTGAATATCGTTGGCACTTGTCACATTTTAAAAAAAATTCAATTGCATCTGCTTTCATAGTGGGCCAATAATATCCTTGCCGCATCCTTTATATGCTAGGGATCGCCCCCTGGGGTGATTACCACATGCCCCCTGGAGTACTTCGTCTAGAACACGAAGTGCTTCTTCTGGATGAAGACACCTTAAATAAGGCAAGGAAAAGCTCTTGGGCAACAATATGCCGTCTTGCAATGTATACCTGGCAGCCCGAAGATGAATTTGTCATGCAGTTTTCTTGTCCTCTGGTAGGTAGCCGTCTCTGAGATACAGGATGATGGGATCCATCCAGCATGGAGATGATTGTACCGATATTACTTGCTCGAGAGTCGTTTGGTCGATACTTAGGTTCTGGCGATGCTCGATGGGGACTGAATGTGATAACTCAGATTCTGATGCAGAGGCGAGCTTTGCCAAGGAATCGGCAAGTTGGTTCTTCTCGCGAGGAATATGAATTATTTCATAAGTCTTCAGTTTTGCGAGTAGGATGAGGACACGAGACTTGTATAAGGCCATCCTTTCTTCTTTGGCCTCGAATTCACCAAGAACTTGGTTGACAATGAGCTGGGAGTCGCTATGAATTAACAGATTCTGAATTGCGAGGACAATGGCCAGTTCGAGACCAACGATCAGGGCCTCATATTCTGCTTCATTATTTGAGATGCGAGAATCGAAACGTAGAGCATACTGGAAATGCGACCCATCGGGAGCCACTAAAATCAGGCCCGCTCCGCTGCTAGTGGCCCGCGACGACCCGTCTACGAAGAGTGACCAAGAAGGCTGGTCGCTGGTCATGGTATTATCATTGGAGGAGTATGTGAATTCGGCGATGAAGTCAGCCACGGCCTGGCCCTTGACTGCGGTCCTAGGACAGAATGAGATATCGTGCTCGCTGATCTCGACGGCCCATTTAGTCAAGCGTCCGGAAGCCTCAGGTTTTTGGAGGACTTGCCGTAGTGGATGATTTGTTGGTACTAGAATAGCGTGAGCTTGGAAGTATGGTCTCAGTTTTCGAGCTACCGTGACTAAGGCTAGGGCCAGCTTCTCTATATCAGAATAGCTAGTTTCTGCATCAACCATTGCTCGACTGATATAATAAACGGGCCTTTGCACCCCGAAATCTTCTCTTATTAAAGCGGCGCTAACGGCCGTAGAGGACATAGATAAATACAGAATGAGTTGCTCATGTGCTACAGGTTTAGATAAAATGGGGGGTGTGCTCATGTATAGCTTCAATTGTTGAAAGGCTTTCTCACATTGTGGCGTCCATTTCCAATCAGACTTGGCCGTTGCACGAAGGAGTTTGAAGAATGGTAAGCACTTGTCAGATGCTCGCGAGATGAATCTATTCAATGATGCGATACGACCAGCCAGACGTTGGACGTCCTTCAGAGTGGTGGGGGATTTCATCTCTACAAATGCTTTTATCTTTTCAGGATTTGCCTCAATTCCACGTTGACCAACCATGAACCCAAGAAATTTTCCTGTGGACACTCCGAATGCACATTTTTCTGGGTTCAATTTCATTTGATACCTCCTCATTAGGTCGAAGGCTTCTCGAAGATCAGAAATATGATCATCTTCTACGGTGATGATCATCATTAGGTCGAAGGCTTTTCACGAGCATGTCATCGACATAAACTTCCATATTCCTACCAATTTGAGCGGCGAATATTTTGTTGACGAAACGTTGATAAGTGGCCCCTGCATTTTTAAGACCGAACGGCATTACCTGGTAGCAATATCATCCCCGATCTGTGATGAAGGCGGTATGCTGGCTATCAGGTGGATGCATCATGATCTGGTTGTAACCAGAATAAGCATCCATGAAACTAAGTAGAGCGTGTCCAGCTGTTGAATCGACTAACTGGTCAATCCGCGGTGTCGGGAAGCTATCTTTGGGGCATGCTTTATTCAAATATGAATAGTCGACGCACATTCTCCATTTGCCATTAGCTTTCCGGACGAGAACCACGTTCGCGACCCACTCTGGGTAGTCTACTTCTTTTATGAAATTGACCGTGAGTAGCTTCTCGACTTCATCTTTGATCGCCATTTGTCTTTCTGCAGTGAAGGCACGTCGACGCTGGTGTACGGGCTTATGTTTCGGGTCGATATTGAGACGATGTACAATGACATTGGGGTCAATGCCTGGCATATCTTTATGAGACCAAGCGAACACGTCCTGGTATTCGGTGAGGAAACGGACCAGATCTTCATGATGGACATTGGTTAAAGAGGATCCAATGTATACGACCCTGGACAGGTCGCCTTTAGTTAAGTGAATCGCCACTGTTTCCTCCCCAGGAGTTCCTGATTGGAGAGTATTCTCTCTCGGATCCAACGAAGTGTTAGTGGGAAAGTTGGACGATCCCTGTGCTATCTTCATAACGGGCGTCGCTTGAGCCTTCTTTCGATCTTGTAGGGCTATCTGGTAGCAAGACCGTGCCTCCTGTTGACTTCCTCGCACGACCCCGATACCATTTGGGGTAGGAAATTTGACACACAGATATGAAGGGTGCAAGGCTGCCCCAATCTTAGTAAGAGACGGCCGCCCCAAAATGGCGTTGTACGCTGATTTTCGATCCACTACGAGGAAGTTTACGAAGACGGTAGTCTTCGTTGGATTTTCTCCAAAAGTAACTGAGAGATCAATGCTTCCTTCAGGTGTAACTACCTCACCTCCGAAACCGACGAGGGGGGTCGAAACTGGCTTGAGTAGGCTTCTGGCAAGTGCCATCTTGTTGAAAGCCTCCAAGTATAAAATATCGGCTGAGCTACCTGTATCCACCATAATTCGATGTGTCAGATAATTTGATACCTTTAATGTGACTACGATGGAATCTTCGTGAGGGAAGTGAATTCCCGCTGCATCTTCGAGGGTGAAAGAGATGGGAGGATGGCTGGCTTTTGACGAGCTGGGCATCTGTTCCAGCCAATAGATTTACTGGGGTTCTTTGGACGCCTTTCGAGCGTATGCTTTTCTTGAAGCTTGAGAGTCGCCCCCGCAAGCTGGTCCTCCGACGATGGTGCGGATTTCTCCCGTAGGCTCAGCGTCCTCTTGGTCAGTTTGATGATGAGGTTGTTCCTTTTGGCGAGATGAGGTCTTCGCCCTTTCTGGTGATTGATTTTTACGAGCAACATAATCCTGGAGATGGCCTTTTCGAATAAGGGCTTCGATATGATCTCGTAGAGAGATGCAGTCTTGGGTTCTATGCCCGTGATCTTTGTGGAAGTAACAGAACTTACTCTTGTCTCTCTTTTTAGGATCGGACTTGATCTTTGCAGGCCACTTTACATATGGCTTGTGTTTAATCTCCATTAGAACCTTTTCATGAGACCGATTAAGAGGAGTGTAGTTATGATATTTACCAGAATAAGGCTTCTTGGGAGAACGATCGCGTTAATCACGACGATATTTTTTATCTGTAGAAGAGGCTCCTTCTGGCTTGCGTTTCTTACCCTGTACTCCATGGCGTGTTAATGCGACTTCTTCTGCATTGATATATTTCTGAGCTTTGGCTTGGAACTCTGCCATAGTTTTTGGAGGGCTCTTATCTAAAGCAAACCTGAATTTCTCGCTCGTTATTCCGGCTATGAGGGCTGTAAGACCTTTTTCTTCAGTATAACCCTCAGTTTGAACGGCTTCCGCAGTAAACCGTACTGTGAACTCCTTTATTGTCTCCCCATGCTGTTGTTTCAGATCCATCAGATGGGAGGCTGGCTTCTTAGTGCGAATGCTTCCCATGAATTGAGAAAGGAATATTTCCGATAACTGAGAAAAGGAGGTGATGGAACGAGGCTTTAATCCCCGGAACCACGTACGAGCTGCTTCCTTCAATGTTAGGGAGAAAGCCCTACACATGATTTCTGAGCCATGTCCCTCCAACTCCATGAGAGACCTGTATGTTTCTAGGTGTTCAAGAGGATCACCAATACCTGTATACGGGGTGATAACAGGCGTTCGATACTTTCTAGGTAACGGCGCCTCCATAACCTTGCTGTAAAGGGGGACTCGGATTGATGTATCGCCGCCATGACGGCAGATGATCGATTTGCCTGATACTGCTGTTCCATGACGTCAAAACGATCATGGATTCTTTTGAGATCTCCTTCCTATGGTAGGGTATAGCCTGAAGTTTCGGCGGTGGAGCCCTGAGGTTGAGGTTGTCGAGACGAACTAGAATGTATAGAATGTGGAGACGGCACAGGAAGATGGCTGCCAGGTGGTGGGATCTGTGGTTCGTCCATAGAATGTCTGGATGCCATTGGTATGGGCTGCGGTGGTAACCCCTCGGAAGATTGTCTCTGCGGCTCGGGGAAATGCTGATCAAGCCGATTCGACAGGGCCTGAACTCCGGCATTTACAGTTAGAAGAGTATTTCCGAGGAAACGCAGGACATCATCTTGATTTTCAAAAGCCTCCAATAATGGGTTTGCTGATGGCATATTTGGGGCTCCTTGAGGGATATTCGTCGAAATGGGTGGAAGAGCAGGTATGGATTCCGTCTCATCGGGTAGAGGTGGTGCCTGCCTTGAAGTCGAAGGATGAACAACTTTTTTAGGAGGCATCGTAGAAGGATTTTGATCGGTGGTTAGAACGATTGATTTTGATGATCAAGTCGTTCCCACAGACGGCGCCAAACTGTTAACGTCAGATTTTGTAACAGGATCCTCCAGTCGTTCACCTTCTCTCCAACAAGGATTTCTTCCGGATGATCTGTAAGAAGATAGAAAGCAACTAAGGGTGGCTGGTTTCCAGCCGTTAGCCCTTCGATGCTTAAGTCAGGCAAAGCAAGAAGAAGATTAAATAGGCAAAAGGGCTAGATGTTGAATATTGTGTACCTTTCTCTTAATGGAGTCATCCCTTTATATAGATCTGAAGCGATCCAATCTGTTACGTAAGATATCGAGATCCCGCTGATTTCGCGGGATAAGATTCTTTTCCTTAGATAAAGGAGTGATTGTATCCAACAACTCATCAGTCAATTACGTTCCTTGATAGCAATCCCTTGAGATTCGGAACCATTGAAGAAGGTAAGCCAGAATCGGCATATACGGGCTACTGGAACTATTATACGAAGACCGTCCAAACCAAAAGCAAATACTCACACGATTGCTCAGATGTGGGGAGCTACTTGTGTCAGGAATGCTCGCGTTCAGGAGATGCGACCAGGATATGGGACCCCTTCTGACGAGCACGAGCTGAGCTGCTCGCACACAGGAGATGCGACCCTTTATCGCGAGCACGAGCTTGACTGCTCGCATGAAAGATGCGCGACCCCTCAATTCTCGCTAAACTATATTTGCTTACAACAATAGGGGAGGTAAAATGTTTGTTCTACCCTTATTTTACTTTATCGGTATCAAAAAAATATCTTAAGAAAGATCCTGAGATCTATCCAGATTTGTAAAGTTTTTGGAGGCCTCCCATCCACACAAATTTTATGTACTATCTTAGGCGGTGGACAATGATATTATTATCACCCATCCACACAAATTTTACATATTGTCTTGGGCAGCGTATTATTACTATTTATATGAATCTTTTTTATCACAATAACTTGATCCCATTCTGCGATGACCCGTTGTGTCCTTAAGCTGTCAGAATGGCCTTGGGTAGCAATATTATTACTGCTTGGGTGGGTTTACCTCCAAAATTTCTACTTGAAATATTATGAATCTGCAAGACCTTGAACCTTATCCTGGATTTGGTTTTTGGGATGATTTGATATGCTTCCTAAGGGTTCCAAGCTCACAAGTCATCTGTTCTGATTCAAGATAGATGAATGATTTGTTAGGGTGAGGTGTCTACAATAGCTAAATGGTAAAAAGGTGGAATGATACAGGTAGTTCTTAAAATGACATGGGCCTAGAGAACACAACATTCTCTAGTGGGTAGCAAATGACTTTAACAAGTCCCGGTCAAACTTCTCTTCTATTAGTGGGTGGGGATTCTCTGATCATTGATTAAATGGATATGGGTAATTGGGTATAGTATCTTTAGGTTCATAGTTGAATAAGTGGGATAAATGTTTAGTGATCCAGAAGGTTGATATGACACACTGGATAAGTCATTTATTCACTCAATGGGATACTGATAACATTTTGGTTTGAGGTCTCCAGATAGATTGTTAACGTCAGATTCTGGGAACAGTTTTCCTTCCTTCAAATATACGATCCTCTTGAAGATGAATCCTTTCTCCCCACCTGAAAATCAAAGAAAGAGACTAGGGGTGGCCGGTGTCCGGACGTTAGCCCTCCGATGCTTAAGTTAGAGATGGGCTTGAAAGTAAGATGAAGTGTGAAACGTGGGTTAAGATGTTGTGTACCTTTATCATCCATAGAGCCATCTATTTATGTAGATCCGAGTGGACTAGTTCATTACGTAGGTTGTTAAGATCTCCCTGATTTTAAGGGATAAGACGCTATCTTATCAGATTAAACACCTGGCTGATTACGTTCCTTGATGGAGATTCTATTTAACCCGAGATGATGAATAGAAACAAAACCCAAGCAGGCCTGTACTCTGAGCCAACTCATGAGCTATATGGGCTACTGAGACTATGACCCGAGAGACGTCCCCTCCAATCAACTAGCGACCAAGGCTGCTCGAATATGGATGACGATTGGCTTATGAGTAGACTTCCTTAAATTGTGAGATGCGCCCAACTCGACTTGCTAGACGATATATTATGTTTATCTACTTGCAGTTTATGATTCTCGGGAGGCGCTTGTGTGTCGTATATGAGCCATGAGAGGCTGCTCAAGAGGTGCTGATCGCGATTACCTTCGACCAAATCTATTGTACAACAGATGTCCCCTAAGTCCTTTGTTTTGAGCAACTAAGCAAAGGACTTGACTACGCATGTAATTGCCTAATGCGTCTTTCGAAGGGGAGAAGCTGTACATGATTGAACTTTTTCATTAATGAGCACCAGTTTTTCAGCCGAAGGAAATCAAGAAGCTCTCGCCACGTGTCTTCGGAAGTTAATGCACATGCTCGTTCGACTGTCATGCCAAACAAAGAGTCGCCGCGTGTCATTCAAGTCCTAAGGAAATGATTGCGTATATATATGAGCGCTCGAGTGACATTTCATTACTTCAAAGCTTTTGGTGAAATTCAAATTCTTCCCTTTCTTCTTTCTTCCTTTGGCGAGACCTCCATCTTGAGGTATTTCTTCTTCTTCTTTGTTTCATCTCCATTACTTTCTTTCAATGGCACAGAGATCCGACAGTGGTGTTGTTCCATTGGGGGATGCAACCCCGGATTCTTCCTCCTCTAACAACGCACGAGTACCAGCTGGGAGGTACTCTGCGTCCGAGTATCCTTCTGTAATGACGGAGGAGAATTTGAATTTACAGGGAAGATATCGAATTCCTGATTCCATTGTAATTCGATTACCCAGGAAAGGGGAAACCCCAGATTCTCCGCCAATGGGTTGTGTAGCATTGTATAAATATTTTTTTGAGTTTGGTGTAGTCTCCCTTTCACTCCTTTATCCGACGTACTTCGTATCTATAAAATCGCCCCGGGACAACTTATATTAAATGGTTCGAGAGTTGTATTGAGTGCCTTCGTCCTCTGGAAACAAGCCAGAAATGAGAAATTAACCATCGATGAGTTTTTGAAGATGTTCTACCTTAAGAAGGCTTCTTTCAGTGAGGGTTAGTACTATTTATATTATTGGCATCGAGAGAAATACATCTTAGGGAACCCTTCCTCAAACTATCCCAGATGGAGGAGACAATGGTTTTATGTCTCTGGAAACTGGGAGTCTGATGTGAGTTCTAATCCTAGAGGCCATAACGTCAATCACTTCTTTTGTGAATGTGGGTAAATTTCTACTTTTGTTCGAGCACTAGTGCGATCTTGCTTTCCTTAACTTTTCAGTTGCTCATGTTTACAGGCATTCCAGCTGGGAGGAGGCTTAGCTTGAGAGGTGGGATTAACGAAAAGATCATTAAAGTTTTCAAGCTATCAGCGAACGACAGAGACATTAAGTTCACCCTCTCTCTCTCGCAGCTCACTGTGTCTGAACTTATTTCCCGAGAAGAGGCTATGACGACGAGTGAAAAAAGAGAGAGGAGTTCTCTCTCACTTGAGGGGCACTGCTTCGAAGATACAGAAGAAAACTGCGACTGGCTCCTCTCAACCATCTAAGCAAGTAAATGAACCTGCTCAAAACTCGTAATAACGTGACCCACCTGTGGTTTCAGCTGAGGCCGCTACAGCTGCAACTCTGAATTCGGTTGTTCCTCCAGAGCAACTGATCATCGACATCCTTGATACTTCTCCAAGGGATGATAGGCCAGGACCAAGTCATCCATCGACTAAAGGAAATCGCGAGTTTGCCGCTGCTCATGAGTTGGCTCCTGTTCGAGAGCTGAACACTACTAAGGGAGGAATGGTTGTGGCTCAACCTTCCGAAGTTGGGACTTTCACCATTCCGGGTCACTTGCACCCTATTTACAAGTTCCTTTTTGACAATGTCACTCCACAATCCTTTAGTGCTCTTCTTGAGCCTAGCCTAGAAGATCTCTCTCTGGATGCTGGGAAGAGAATGGTTCAGGTATACAGAAGATTTCATTATTTCTCATGTTTAGTTAAAGAGGCATTCATACATTTATGACATTCTCTTTAAATTTTTGAGCAGGGCTTGGACCTCATCATAAGGACGAGACGCAATATCATAGCTGCTCGTTGAATTATAGATGAGGTGAAAGAGAATAAGAAGGCCATGGAGAATGCGATCCATGAGAGGGATCAGGTCTCGAAGGCTTATGAAGCCTTAATTTCCAACATAAATGAGGAGAAGAAGATCCTTGTTGGTAAGATCTAAGCTTTGACTGAGAGGTATTAAGCGTTGGATTTAAAGCTTGCTTGTCTTACTGAAATGAAGGAGAAGGTTGAGAAAGAAAGAGAGATCTTCCGCCAAGATAAGATTTCTTTGGAGCAGCAGCTCGTAGAGTCTAAGTTGCAGCTCAAAGAAGTCAGCGAGAACTTGGAGAAAGAGAGAGATGCTCTTGCGAAGCTAACCTTCGACTCAGTCCACTGGAATGAGCAGTGGGTGGCTCTGATCGGGATGATCGCTGAAGAAGGTTCACTTGCTATTCAGAGGTTTTAAACCTCACAGTTATACGGCAATGAGCATTATGAATCATATGACGTTAGTCGCAACTTTGCTATAAAAGTGATGCAACGGATTTCTCCAACTTTCGATTTGGAGGAATTTAAGAGAGTCGCGGCTATAGTTGCTGATGAGGAGAGAGAAGCTACTATTAATGAGGTTATAGAAGCTACTGAAGCTGTTGGGGTTCCTAAGATTGATCCCGAGGTCGAGAGCCGCGCGCCCCTTCCAGATGATACTTAAGAGCAGGTGGTGGAGAATTAGTCTTGATCACTTCTTTCTTTCATATGATCCAAACTTGTTTTGTAACTTTTTGAACTTCAATGAAATATTATTTTGGCTTTAGTTATTTCTAAATTCACATAAATGAATTTGAATGTGTGATTACTTAACTCATGGAAATGAGTTGGGCTCAGTCAAGGAGGCCTTGGTGGCTACACTTACATGGAGATAGATTGATCTATCAACTGAGTCATTGGCTCTGCGAGAAGCAGAAGTTTTGGTCGAGAGAATGTCAAGTATCCTCTTCAGGGTTATTCGAGTCCTTAGAAATAAGAGTAGCAACCAAGTTATGTAGATTCGTAGTCGATGGACTAGAATGAAAATATTATCTTTTATTCAAATATGATTCATATGCTCAATGAATGAGTGCTTTAAGGAAAATATCGGAGTAGATGCTCCGTGTACCAAGGGCGACATAGGGGTCTTGCTTGCATGTCTTCTAAATAATAGGTACCTGGTCGAACGATTTTGATAACTCAATATGGGCCTTACCAATTAGGACCTAATGAGTGAGTAGTCATTCCAATATTTTGTCTGAGTACCAGATCACCCACCTGAAAAGTTCTATGCTTGATTTTTTAATCGTGATATCGGGCTATACGCTGTTGGTGAGCCATTGTTCGAAGTCGAGATGTGTTCCTTCTTTCTTCCAGGAGATCAAGGTGAAGTTTTAAACTTTCTTCGTTGTCCGTTTGCTGGTAATGTTCCACTCGATAAGTGGGTATTTCTATTTTGACTAGGACAACCACTTCAGTGCCAAATGCTAGAGAAAAAGGTGTTTCTCCTATCGACGTGCGAGCTGCTGTTCTGTAAGCTCATAAAACTTCAGGTAAACATTCTGGCCATACACCTTGACATTCTTCAAGTTTGTTCTTCAAATGATGTTTAATTATCTTATTGACCACTTCTACTTGGCTATTACCTTGAAGATGATATGGGGAAGTTCGTACATTACGTATCTTTCATTTCTCACAAAATTCTGAAAATGTAGCATTATTGAACTGCCTTTCGTTATCAGAGATTATGGTGTGGGGAAGTCCATAACGGCATATAATGTTCCTCCATATAAATTTAGTGGTCTGCTTTTCGGTGATGGTGGCCAGAGGTTTTGCTTCGACCTACTTGGTGAAATAATCGATGGTTACAATCGCAAACCTATTTTGACCTTTTTCCTTGGGTAATGGCCCAATTATATCAACTCCCCATTGAGCAAAAGGCCAGGGGCCATCCATAGGTGTCATTTGTCCATATGGTAAATGAGAAATTGGAAAATAACACTAACATTTATCACATTTTTTCAAAAATTCGATGGCGTCTGCTTTCATGGTAGGCCAATAGTAACCTTGCCTCATAGCTTTGTAGGCCAATGATCACCCTTTGAGGTGGTTACCACATGCCTCTTGGTGTATTTCATCTAGAACACTTTTAGTTTCTTCTGGATGAAGACACCTTAGATATGGTAAAGTAAAACTTCTCCTTAATAACATGACATCTTGTAGAATGTACCTAGAAACACAGTAGTGTATTTGTCGAGCCAACTTTTTATCATTTGGGAGTTTTCTGCTCTGGAGATAATGGACAATGGGATCCATCCAACATCGAGATAGTTCCACTATAAAGACTGCTCGGCAATCACTTGGTCAATACTTGGCGCAGAAAGGAGCTCAATTGGTACAACCCTGGTTAGATCGGACTCTACTGCTGATGCTAATTTTGCCAAGGAGTCAGCTAGCTTATTTTCCTCTCGAGGAATATGGATTATTTCATATTTGTCCAGTTTGGCAAGCAGTATTAATACTTTGGATTTTTATAAAGCCATTCTTTCCTCTTTCGCTTCGAATTCATTAATTACCTGATTAACGACGAGCTGCGAGTCACTATGAATGAGCAGGTTCCTTATTGCGAGAATATTAACCAACTGAAGACCAATGATCAAAGCTTCATATTCTGCTTCATTATTTGACGCACAAAAATCGAAGCGTAAAGCATATTTGAATTGCGATTCATCAGGTGCAATGAAGATCAATCCAGCCCCACTCCTGGACAAACAAGAGGACCCATCTACATAAAGCGACCAAGATGGATGCTCGCTTGTAGAAAATTCGTTTATGGGAGAACTACTTGAAGGAATTGTAGTGTTGATAAGATTGGGGGCTAAATACGTGAACTTGGCTATGAAATCAGCAATTTTTTGTCCCTTTACAGCAGTTCGTGAGCAAAAGGTAATGTTGTTACCAAAAAATGGTCAATAGACGAAGATGCAGATTTATGATCTAGATGGTAGGATGGAGTCCGAACTTCTGGTAGAAAATGACTGAGATGGAGGAGTCCTTAGATCCTGTAAAAGAATACAGAGAATAAGGGGGGTGGCTGGGGGTCCAGCCAATGACCCTCCGATGCCTAAGTCAGCGATCTTTGATAATTGAATATCTCAGTGTAGATCGATATTAGTTTTCATACCTTGATAATGGAGAGAACGTCCTTATTTATAGACGTAGGTCGCGAAACTGCTTGCCTTTTCGGAGAGTCGTAATTCCAGCGGACTACCAGCTGGGTTCCCGAGATCTTCGGATCTGCCCATAACAAACGAAGATCCTTATCCCTAAAAGCTGGGGATGTCGATCTTTCCTCCCGATATCTTGGCGTGAGCCCAAGATCGCGGATTTACAGTTCAGCTCGCTTAAGACGATTTTCATTACATCGGGCCGAGCCGACCAATTTCCATCGGGTCAATACGACCCGACCCGTATTCGGGACCTGAAACGGGTCGGCTCGTCTTTCTCGGGTCGGCAAAATCTATTTTCTTTCAGGTCGGCTCTTTACCCATAACAGAAGCCCCCTTTTTACCTTCGAGTGTATTCTGCTCAGCTCGGGGGTAAAAACGTAGGAGGAAATTGCCGACCTAAATGCTTTTTGTCATTTAGTATCCGCAACACCGCCGTTTGGATGGGCGGGAAAATGGCATTAAATGCGTCTCTTGAAATATCGAGGGCATTAAATGTGTCTCTTGAAATATCGAGGAGTCATCATTCCTCCGTACGACGTGATATCGTCGATATGATTTAGTTGAACGGGGTGTCGCCACGTGCCCTGAACGGCTCAGCTTTTCGAATTCACCAAGTAGGGATTACCACGTGTCGTCTTCGCATTGAATGCGATGAGACCTGAGTAGGGCCCAAACCCTTTCCCGAGTATATAATCTGAGACTTAGCCGGATTTTGGAAACCTTTCTTCATTCTCTTAACTGCTCCCGTACTCTGGTTCTTCTTCCTTCCATATTCTCCTCAACTTTCTTCCTCCCTCATTCTCCTCAACTTTTTTCCTCCCAGCGGCCGTGCCAGTGTTCTGGTACGCTCCTTTTTCTTTCTTTCAAAGGCTTTTCTTTTCTCCCCTTTTTTTGTATTTGGGAAATGTCGGAGCCAGAAACCTCGTGTTCTGAGGCAATCCTCAAGGTGAGGTATGATGACCGTGACTCTGACTTACCTCTCCTCTGCCACGAGGGGGAAAACTCCAGTGAATCGGATTCTGGGGTGAGAGTAGATGAGGCTGTTGGAGAGAGGGAGTCTGAACTTCCTGGGTCAGCTGCCGGCAGTGCCACGGCCCAGAGAGAACCCTTCGAATTAGATTCTATGATCTCGCAGATTACCCAGGACGAGCTGGACGCTGCGAAGGAGATATATGAACTCCTAGATTACGTAGAGTTTAGGGTTCTTGACTGAGCTGATAGGCCGAGCTGACCTAAAGCCGGGGAGGTAGTTATTTCCTTAATGCATTTAGAGTCCGGGCTGAGTTTACCCTTACACCCTTTTGTGAGGGAAGTCCTTAGTGTCTTAGGTCTTTCTCCAAGCCAACTGCAACCGAATGCATGGAGGTGCATGATCGGATGCTATATACTTTGCCAGAGGTTAGGAAATAAGGAGTTTACCTCCAATGAACTCTTCTCTATGTATATTCTCAAGTCCTTGGGCGGCCAAGGACTCTATTACTTTTCGTCATTGCTGGGTCAGGGTGGCTCGATGATCACTTGTTTGCCCTCCTCCATAAAAACTTGGAAGAGGAAGTGGTTCTTCGCGTCGGGCAGTTGGGAGTGCGCGCCAGATGAGCCTCAACCCCTGAAATTTCGAGTCCGAGCGGACTTTGCCCTGCCAGGTCGGATGAAGTTCTGACCTAACTGATTTTTCCGCTCTTCTCGAACTTTCTTTTTTTTTCTTTTCTTTTTAACGTATGTACCTGTTCCTTCTACAGTGTCGGCGACCATTCGGGTGGCTTTGTCTATAGTTCAAGAGAGACAGATCCACGAGGCCCGAGCTCTCCCTGCTGCAGAGAGGGACTTCCGAAGAGTGATCACATTCAACTCCATTTCTGAATTAGGTCGGCAAGCTGAGCCAATAACTTATTTCTTCGTCTTTTGTTTTGTTGTTTTCTCATTTTTTCTTCCTTTTCTTGGACAGGAATGGCTCCGAAGGCAGTCTCCAAGCGGAGGATTTCAGCTCGATTTCTGGACCACGGGCAGTGCTCTGCCGAGCCCCCTAGGAAGAAGGTGGCTACTGCCGAGGCGCAGAGACCGCCCCGCCTGCCCCAATTCTTCGTTTGTGGGTCCGGACAACTTCCCAGCTCGGATTCCGCACCACCTAGAACTGAGCCAACGGCCACTCCGATGACATCTGCTGATGACCCGGTGATCAATGTGCTGGATAACTCGGGCTCACGAGCTGAGCCCATCAACGTTCCAGCGCCTCCGACCATCTCTTCCCAAACCTCCCATCCTGCTGCAGCTAGACCTGGCGCCTACACCAGCCATCCTCCTCAGCCGAACGCTGCCCCCGCTACTTCTGCTGAACAACAGGAGGACCGGGTCGAGATGCCTCCGTTAACGGAGCAGTATTCATCTTGGATGGAGGGTGTTAACGCATATATGCGTGTTAACCACACCATCCCCCAAGATCTGAATATCATAGCCTCCTCCGACCCGGATCAGATGGTCGGGGTGGTGATAGAGAGCAGTCTCAAGGTAATTTCACGAGCTTCTTCTATTTCTTCTTTTATATACCCGTGATGCTTTCCGATTTACATGTTGGTTGTGTTACTTTCGCAGGATTCGGCAGCACTTATCATGATCCGCCAGGTGATGGCCGAGCGGAACCACCAGATGCAGAAAGCTCTGGTTGCTGCTTCTTCTTGGAAGATAAATACCGAAGCCTTGAAGGCCGAGCTGAAGAAGTGTATCCTTCTTCTGAAGGAAGCTCAGTCCGAGCTGAAGTCTACCCAGTCCGAGCTGAAGGTCGCACAATCGGAGCTGGAGATATCTCAGGTTCAGGTCCGGTCTCTAGAAGAGGCTCTGAAGGAGGCTGAGGCCAAGGCCGTATCCGACGGGAATAAGGCCGAATCTCTTGAAGCTGCGCTGAAGACGGCCAAGGAGGAGAAGATGAGCCTAGCTGGGCTTCTGAAGGAAGTCTAGCTAAAGTCCCTGGCGGAGATTAATGGGGCGAAGGCTGAGTACAAGAAGTTGTCTGAAGTTTCTGAGGAGTTGTACAACGACGGCTTCCAGGAGTGCAGACGTCTTGTACTCAAGCATTTCCTAACCCTTGACCTTA
This sequence comes from Liriodendron chinense, assembly GCA_003013855.2. Classification (NCBI taxonomy): domain Eukaryota; kingdom Viridiplantae; phylum Streptophyta; class Magnoliopsida; order Magnoliales; family Magnoliaceae; genus Liriodendron; species Liriodendron chinense. The sequence continues at coordinate 172,942 of PVNU02000867.1, read as the reverse complement.
CGCCTGTGGACGAGGACGAGGACGAGGAGGCGTGGGTCGGAGACGATGGTGCTGGCCCGTCTGGGGCTGGCAAGGATTAGATAGGATTTCTATATATATATATATATATATATATATATATATATATATATATTTGTTAAAAAATGTATACAACATTTAATTTTGAATACAAGCCCTTTGAGGCAGATTTTGCTAATCCCTTTGTAGATTTTGGTTTCTATTGTCGCCGATGTATCGAGTTTATATGTCGAACTGATCTGGGACTGGCTAGCCGGGTCAGCCACCTATTGTCCTATGGTCGAACTGATCTGGGACTGGTTAGCCAGGTCGGCCACCTGTTGCCTCATGTATTTTAGCAAGCTTGAATATACTATTCTGATATTAGGTTGCATTGAAAGAATGTCGTAAAACAACTCCTAGGAGAAGATTTTATTAAATTGTCGTTCCGAAACACATATTTCGCGTCGAACACAGCCCACTATTCATGGGTAGTAGATCTTGAGATGTTCGGCGTTCCATGGGTGAGGAAGTGGTTTTCCCTCCATGTTTTCGAGCCGACAAGTGCCGAGACGACGTGAACTGACGACCTTATATGGTCTTTCCCAATTAGGGCCGAATACACCGGCCTTATCGTTTATGTTTACCTTTTTAAGGACGAGGTCACCGGGTCGGAACCGTCGCTCGTGCACTTTGGAGTTGTAGTATCGTCAGACCCTCTGTTGATATGCAGCTACACGTACTTGAGAAGCTTCTCTTGCTTCGTCGAGTAAGTCTAGGCCTATTCGCAGCTGACCTTCATTTTGGTCCGGTCTATGATGACCCGTCCTGCTTGTGGGCATTCTGATTTCTACCGGCACAACGGCTTCGGCTCCAAATGCCAGGAAGAAAGGGGTTTCCCCAGTAGTAGACCAAGCTGTGGTTCGGTAAGCCCACAGCACCTCAGGAAGTTCTTCCGCCCAAGCCCCCTTTCTTTCTCCGAGCTTCGTTTTGAGATGATTCTTGATAATTTTGTTGACTGCTTCAACCTGACCGTTGGCTTGTGGGTGGTGAGGAGACGAATATACATTTTTAATGCCCAATCCAGTGCAAAATGTACGAAAACCTTGATTGTCGAACTGTCGCCCGTTGTCTGTGATTATGGTATTCGGGATCCCGAAACGACACACAATCGCTCTCCAAACAAAGTCCGTTGTCTTCTTTTCTGTGATGGTAGCCAGTGGTTCTGCTTCAGCCCATTTTGTGAAGTAGTCGACAGCGACAATTGTATATTTAACTTGTCCTTTTCCCGTCGGGAGTGGGCCGATGATATCAACCCCCCATTGAGCAAATGGCCAGGGTCCAGCCATGGGCGTGAGCTCTTCAGGCGACAGGTGAGGTATTGGGGCGAATCGTTGGCACTTATCGTATCTTTTAACGGTCTCTCGGGCATCTTGCTGGATGGTGGGCCAATAATATCCCTGTCGGATCGATTTCTGTGCAAGTGCTCGTGCCCCGGAATGATTCCCGTAACATCCGTAGTGGATTTCACGTAGTACGTAATCAGCTTCTTCAGGTCCTAAACAACGCAGACACAGGCGGGAGAAGCCTTTCTTATAGAGGACACCATCTATCAGTGTATATCGAGCTGACCTATAGCGGATGCGCCGAGCTTCTTTCTGGTCGTCAGGTAACTTGCCCGATCGTAGAAATCGGATGATAGGATCCCTCCAATCTGGATTCTTCGATATTGGAAAAACTCTCGTGAACTCAATTGACGATATGCTGCGCTGAGGGAGAAACTCAATGGGTATCATTCTGCCGAGCTCGTCATCTGCTAATGATGCAAGCTTCGCGAGAGCATCTGCGTTTGTGTTCCCATCTCGTGGGATTTGAACGATTTCATGATGGTCGAATCGTAACAGTAGATCCTGAGCTTTGTTCAGATATGCAGCCATTCTTCCTCCCTTTGCCTGTATTCCGCAGTCACCTGCCCGACCACAAGTTGCGAGTCACTGAATACCCTTACCGATCGTATTCCTATTTTCGAGGCGAGGCGAAGACCGGCTAGGAGGGCTTCATATTCCGCTTCATTATTCGAAGCTCGAAATCCAAATCGAAGTGCATACTGAATTTTGATCCCATCAGGTGAGGACAGAACGAGACCAGCTCCACTGCCTTGTGAATTGGAAGACCCGTCGACGTGCAATGTCCAAGAAGGTGTAACATACCTTACCCCCGGATTCTGGACAAGTTCACGACCGCACTCAGCCCCGTGAGGCTCGGTTAATTCGACAATGAAGTCGGCAGCAGCTTGTCCCTTGATTGCGGTACGAGGTCAGTACCGTATATCGAATTCGCCCAGTTCGACAGCCCATTTGACGGGGCGACCTGATGTTTGGGGATTCTGTAGCACCTGCCGTAGAGGCTGATCGGTTAACACAGCTATCGGATGCGCTTGAAAGTATGGCCTCAACTTGCGGGCCGAGGTGATTAAAGCCAGGGCGAGTTTTTCGATTTGAGGGTATCGTGTTTCCGAGTCGATTAAGGCTTTGTTCGTGTAATAAACAGGCCTTTGCACTACCTCGTCGTCTCGGACTAGAGCCGAGCTGACCGCCACTTCTGAGACTGCTAGGTACAGGAGCAATTCTTCTTTATGCACCGGCTTGGACAACAGCGGTGGGGAGCCGAGGTAGGCTTTCAGCTCTACAAAAGCTCGCTCACATTTTGGAGTCCACGTCATTTCCTTACATTTACACAGCTGTTTGAAGAAGGGAAGACATCAGTCAGTAGCCTTTGAGACGAACCTGTTGAGTGCTGCGATCCTTCCTGTGAGCCGCTGAATTTCTTTTACTGTGCGAGGCGAGCTCATATTAAGGAGGGCCTGGATTTTTTCTGGATTGGCTTCAATTCCTCACTGGTTTACTATGAAGCTAAGGAATTTTTCTGAGCCCACTCCAAAGGCGCATTTGCTAGGGTTGAGCTTCATACGATACTTCCTTAATATTCTGAATGCAGTGCATAGGTCGTTGACGTGATCCTCTGAGCGCTTACTTTTGATGAGCATGTCATCGACATATACCTCCATGGTTTTACCTAGTTGATCCGCAAACATCTTGTTTGCCAGTCATTGGTAGGTTGCTCCGGCGTTCTTGAGCCCGAAGGGCATGACCTTGTAGCAGTAGAGGCCCCGGTCCGTGATGAATGCGGTCTTTTGCCGATCGGGAGCGTACATCTGGATTTGATTATACCCAGAAAAGGCGTCCATAAAGCTGAGAAGTTCGTGCCTAGCAGTTGCGTCGAAGAGCTGATCTATCCTCGGTAGCGGGAAGCTGTCCTTAGGGCAAGCTTTATTCAGGTCGGTATAATCCACACAGACCCTCCATTTTCCATTGGTCTTTTTGACGAGGACAACATTCGCCAACCAATCTGGGTAGCATATTTCTTGGACAAACCCCGCCTTGCGTAGTTTCTGTACTTCTTCTTCGATTATCGCGTACCTTTCCGTGTTGAAAGTATGCCTTTTTTGACGGATCGGTCTTATGGTCGGGTCGACATTGAGTCGGTGGACCATTACCTCCGGAGAGATTCCGGGCATTTCTTCATGAGACCACGCAAAGACATCTATATGCTCCTTCAGAAAGTTTATCAAGGTATTTCGTACCTCGTCTGTCAAACGTGACCCGATCTGAATAACCCTGGTCTTATTAGCCTCTGATAAGTGAATATCGACCAACTCCTCTGCTGGTGATCCACACTCCTGCTCGTCTTCTCTCGGGTCCAAGGAAGACACGTGAGAGACAGTTGATATTGTGCCTTTTTTTTTTCCCTCTCAGAGAAAGTTCGTAACAACGCCGGGCTTCTTGCTGGTCTCCCCTGACTATGCCGACCCCTTCATCAGTTTCGAACTTCATCGTTAGGTGATAGATGGAAATGACAGCTTTGAGAGCTCTCAAGATAGGGCGGCCAATGATGGCATTATAGGCAAAGGGGGTGTTCACAACGAGGAAATTGACCATAATCATTTTTTGATTAGGTTCTTCCCCGGCCGTGACTGGCAAAGTTATTTCTCCTTCTGGCATGACGCTATCTCCTGTGAATCCAGTTAATGCTGTCTTGACCGGTCTTAGTCTGGAACGATCGATCTTCATTCTTTCGAAAACTAAAGCGTACAAAATATCTGACGAGCTTCCTGTATCGATCATTATCTGGTGAGCCTTTTGTTCGCCACCACCATTGAGACGACGAGGGAGTCGTCATGTGGATGCACAATTCCTCGGGCATCTTCTTCAGTAAATGTTATCGCCTGAGATGTAACTTTTGTGACTTTTGAAGGTCGGCTGGCGACATTCACAGACAATCCGGACGGTCCCGGTTCTGGTTGGGATGTTCTTGCTTATCGCACATAATTTTTGTACGAATTCCCAGAATCTCCAGTGGTCGGTCCGCCGAAGATCATGTGAATTTCTTCCACAGGATTGTTATTCAGTTCTTCGTTTAGATCGGCTGACTGATCTTCGTTTCTCCGACCGTCTGGTCGCTGAGCGATGTAGTCTTTTAGAAATCCTTGTTGGATGAGGGTCTCTATTTGTCATTTTAAATCGAAGCAATCCACGGTGTTGTGAACATGGTCCTTATGGTACAGACAGTACCTTGGTTTCGACCTTTTGTTAGGGTCAGTCTTTATTTTCGCAGGTCGGTCAAAGTTGTACCTGCCTTTCTCTGCTAGATACACTTACTCGATGGTTTTATTGAGCGGCGTGTACTTTTTGAACCATGGCGCAGGTGGTTTCGTTCCACGGACAGGTCCGTTCCGAGCCGGTGACCTCCTTTCCGACTTCCGCTCCGACCTGTGTTTTTTCGAGCTACTGCTGTCCTGACGATCCTTATTCCTGGTCGTCGGTCGATGAGCATTAACCAGCTCTTCGGCGTTGATGTGCTTAGTCGCCCGATCTAAAAATTCGGCCACAGACTGGGGCGGCTCTTCCCCAACAGACCAAAGAAACCTTCGGTCTCGTAGTCCTCCAATCATGGTGTGTAACAACACATCTTGTGAGAGATTTTCAATTTGTACCGCTTCTGAATTGAAGCGCGCGAGATAATCTTTTAGGGACTCGTCTTCTTTTTGCCTGATTGCTGCAAGGTGTGTCGAATGCTTCCTCGGGTCGGTGCTCCCGATGAACTGAGTGGCGAAGGCTCGGCTTAATTGAGAGAACGAGCTGATAGTTCTGGGTTTAAGGTTGCGAAACCACGTCCATGCCGAGCTCGTCAAGGATAACGGAAAAGCTTTACACATAATGTGTCCGTTGGCCCCGAGGAGGTCCATGCGGACTTTGAAATTTTCTAAGTGTTTCGCCGGATCTCCTATCCCAGAATATTACTTCAGTTGAGGAACCTTAAACCCTTTGGGAAGGGGTTCTTCACGAATTTCGTCGGTGAATGGCGACTCAGATGAGTCGACCAGCGCGTCTACTGCAATCGGTGCTCGGGCGCGTTGTGCTCTCTGTATATCGCCCATTTGTTCCCGGAGTTCTTTTAGCTCGGCCTCCAGCGGGCTTAGGTTGTCGTCTAGCCGGTTACTGGCTTCACGATCAGCCCGTTCATGTTCGAGACGAGCCGTTCTCCGTTCCTCGAGCTGGTGTCGCTGATCATTGGCAGGCAAATCCGTTGCTGGTCGAGACCTTGCCCCGGTTGATTTGCTAGCGGCCTCACTTTCTTCAACCGGAACGGGCTGCTGAGAATGCTGCGACGGCCGAGTCTGGTGAGAGTGCTGGGATTGTTGAGGTCGGGGGTGAGTAGGCTGAGGTCCTTCACGGTCTCTCTCATTTACGACCGTCGGATGGACCAGACCGGTTAGGAGAGCCTTAATCTCGTCCAGCCTCTGGTCCACGTAGCCGAATCGTTCATCGACGCCCCCCAGCTTTTGGTTGACCCCCCCCCCCCCCCCCCCCCCCCCCCCTGCTCTTCGAGAAGAGACAACCTCATTCCTCGATTACGAGGTCTCTGTTGTCCCCTCTGCTGAGTATAACGAGGAGAATCCCCTCCGAGTTGTATGGCGGGAGTTTCAGGAAACGATCCTTCATTTTCTGACATCTGATCGTCTGAAGGTTCGGTAATCGCGGGTGCTTTCCCTTTGTACTTTCTCTTCCCGGCCATTGCGAAAGGGGGAGAAGATGTTGAGGTCGTCTTAGACGATTGGGTGAGAGCACGGACTTCCTAGTTAAAGGAAGAAGGCGCTTCCCACAGACGGCACCAATCTGTTGTTACCAAAAAATGGTCAACAGACAAAGATGCAGATTTATGATCTGGATGGTAGGATGGAGTCCGAACTTCTGGTAGAAATGACTGAGATGGCGGAGTCCTTAGATCCTGCAAAAGAATACAGAGAATAAGGGGGGTGGCTGGGGGTCCAGCCAATGACCCTCCGATGCCTAAGTCAGCGATCTTTGATAATTGAATATCTCAGTGTAGATCGATATTAGTTTTCATACCTTGATAATGGAGAGAACGTCCTTATTTATAGACTTAGGTCGTGAAACTGCTTACCTTTTCGGAGAGTCGTAATTCCAGCGGACTGCTAGCTGGGTTCCCGAGATCTTCGGATCTGCCAATAACAAACGAAGATCCTTATCCCTAAAAGCTGGGGATGTCGATCTTTCCACCCGATATCTCGAGTGAGCCCAAGATCGCGGATTTACAGTTCAGCTCGCTTAAGACGATCTTCATTACATCGGGCCGAGCCGACCAATTTCCATCGGGTCAATACGACCCGACCCGTAACCGGGACCTGAAACGGGTCGGCTCGTCTTTCCCGGGTCGGCAAAATCTGTTTTCTTTCAGGTCGGCTCTTTACCCATAGCAGGTAATATCATATTTACCAAGTTCGATTGCCCATTTAGTTAAGAGTCCAGATACTTCAGATTTTTTAAGGACTTGCCTTATCGGCTGATTTGTAGGGACCATAATAGGGTGGGCTTGAAAGTAAGGCCGTAGCATTCATGCTGCGACCACTAATGCCAGAGCAAGTTTCTTAATATCCGGGTGTCTAGTTTCATCATCCACCATTGCACGGCTAACATAATAAACGGGCCTTTGCATTTGGGAGTCTTCCCTTATTAAAGTGGCAATAACGGTCGTGGAAGATATAGTTAAGTAAAGAAAAAGCTGCTCGTGTGGAACAGGCTTTGATAAAATAGGTGACGTGCCCATGTATTGCTTCAATTGTTGGAATGCTTCTTCGCATTGTTGGCTCCATGCCCAATCGAATTTAGTGGTCGCGCGAAGTAATTTAAAAAATGAGAGGCATTTATCAGATGCATGTGAGATAAACCTGTTCAAAGATGCAATTCTTCCGGGCAAGCACTGGACTTCTTTGAATGTAGAAGCATATTTCATTTCTATCAAGGCTTTAATCTTCTCAGGATTTGCCCCGATGCCTCGTTGCCCAACCAAAAATCTAAGGAATTTTCCAGCAGAGACACCAAAAGCACACTTCTCTGAGTTCAGTTTCATCTGATATTTCTGCATGAGGTCAAAGGCTTCTCGAAGATCCACAAGATGATTGTCTGCTACGACACTTTTCACGAGCATATCAACGACGTATACCTCCATGATCCTGATAATTTGTGCAGTGAACATTTTGTTGACTAGCCATTGGTAAGTGGCCCCAGCGTTCTTAAGACCGAACAACATTACTTTGTAGTAGTATAAGCCTCGATTAGTAATAAAGGCAGTATTCCAGCGATCAAGTGGATGCATCATGATCTGGTTGTAACCAGAATAGGGATCTATGAAACTGAGCAGGGTGTGACCGCTGTTAAGTCAACTAACAGGTCGATACGAGGAGTCAGGAAGCTATCTTTCGAACATGCTTTGTTTAGATCAGAATAGTCAATACACATTCTCCATTTGCCACTTGCTTTACGAACGATGACAACATTCACAATCCATTTAGGATAATCGACCTCCTTGACGAAATCAACGGCCAACAACTTGTTAACTTCTGTTTTTATAACCATTTGCCTTTTTTTTCGCTCGCCTCAAGTGCAAGGCTTGCAATGTAGTAGTAATCTTAGTAAGACTGAGGTCAATCCACAGGGAATTTGGGTAAACTAATTCAAACTATTTTAGCAACTCCAAATCTCAGCAATTTATGATTTCAAATTTATAAACTAACTTAAAACAGTAATTTGTAAAAATCTGTAATTTAATGGAATTAAGGCCTCAAGGATCCACTTGTAGTAGCCCCATATGAATTCATTCATCCAAGCATAAACACAACTAGATTCGAAGTTCTATCTCTCCTCTAGTTGGAAGATTTAACATTCAAACACAAACAATCTCCAATCAAGTTTGAAACTAAGATTGTAGTTCTAATGAAGCACATAGAATCTGAATATGTAGCCTTCGAAGTAACAACCATGACAATGGACTATGGTATGCTTAGGGATTACTACAATTCGAACCTAATCAATCCAAACATGATAATCTCAAAGAATTGCAAGGAACCCATGTCCGAAGCACATGAACTCTCATAAAACATTCAAAAATACCAACTTATATTCAAACTAGAACTTAAAAATCTAAACTTTATGTAGAGTACTTTTCGTGCACTTTTCTGTGGCATACTAGTGCACCTTGTTTGTCAATTACTTAGGTTAGTGAGTCTAGGGTCGGTTGAGCTTAATGAAGACGAAGACCGAAGACTCGATACGGACCGGCTGCATTAAGAAAGAAGAAACAGGTAAAAGTGATGCCTTGGTGAGCCCTAACCTAGTTTCTACCCAAAACCATTAACCTCTAGATGACCATGACCCAATAGGCATACCCTTAGTCATCTTAGATTGGCCTCAGGTGTCCCAAAAGACCACTAAAAGAATGGCCAAAGAGGTTGCATGTTCTGCTGAAAAATAGAAAATTACGGCAGGAATACATGCCTAGCCGGGCGCCCGACCTAGTGTCCACCGGGCGCCCGACCAGAGGTGAATCCGTCCAGTGAGTTGGCCATGAAACCAGAGGGTCACTGGGTGCCCGACCAGAAGCTAATCGGGCGCCCGACCAGTGCAAAAATCATCCAGCAACACAAGACCCGTCTGAGGATTGAATTCTGAGTGCCGACCAAGTTTACACCGGGCGCCCGACCTGTGAAAAAATGGACACCGGGCGCCTGACCACAACTTGTCCGGGCACCCGACCAGTTTAAAAACAGTCTAGCGTTTATATGAATTTTATGGACCGAATTTCGGGTGCTCGACCCAAGTTGACCGGGCGCCCGACCCTACGCGAATCTACATGTTATTTGACCATTGGAGGAAACTTTATAAAAACGGGGGATTCGATTTTAGGAAAAAGAGAGGGGATTTTGAGGAGATAGAAACCACCATTGTTAGAGACCATCATAGGCTCTATTCCAAACCCAAAGCAAGTCATTCTCCTTGTGTTTTCATCACAAGCTTGGGTCATTCAATGGCATCTTGAGAATGAACTTGTTCCCTCTTGATTCCTAGGGTTTAGATACCTTGATGATAGTTAAATCCCTTGTTTAAATACTACCTAGGAGTCCAAATAGGTGTATTCCTCTAGGAAACCTATTTCCTACCATTTGTAGAGGATTCACCATTACCTAGCACCTTGGGCATCTCCAATGGAGCATCACATACAAGGTAGCTGATTTTAGAGCTAAAGCCTTAGCAAAGCAGCGACGTTAAAGATCGGGGGAGCACAAGGGGAGCTGATTCAAGCACGAGAGAGCTAGAAGAAGCAACCCAAAGCGGCGCTACAAAGGGGCTCAATCCGACAAGTAAGGTTGTCTTATTAGGAGTTCATCCACTCAATTCCCTCAGGGAGTTGAGTGTAGAGTTTGTCTAATAAACTCGAACTAGGGTTGTTTGCCAATCTTTGGCCTATTTTTCAGCCTAAAATCTAGGGACGTTAGCCGTTACTTGGCCTGTTTCTCGGCCTAAAGACTAGGGCTTGTTTGACACTCCTTGGCTCGTTTGCCAGGCCTAAATTCAGGAACGTTACCCATTCCTTGGCTCGTTAGTCGGCTTAAACAAAGTCTCCAAGGGGGAGCCACCAATACGGGTGTGAACGTGTAGGTTAGGAGGAACCTGTAAACTCCCTGGTTGGGTGGATCCGAGTTAAAACACTTTGGTTGGGAGGAACCAGATTTAAACTCCCCTGTGAATGTCAGTGTGCTCAAAGGGGTTGAGTACTTGAACCGGGAGTGGAGTAGACAAGTAGTCGAACTACTATACATCCTTGTGTTTGTGGTTGTTCTTAAGCACATTTTTCTTTATGCATTGTGTTTAATTGGTTAAGTATGAATGCTTAGTTAGAAATGTATGCTAGGCACTTGATAGGCACCTCCACACTCATAAGATGTACTTTCACTACCTCATGTAGACTTGAGCTTTTGTTGATCCATCCTCTATAGTCCACATGGGTTGATTAGACTAGGTTGCTGATTGCATTTTTCATTTACTAGTCTTTTGATTGGACCGACTTAGGCTTGGAAGCCGAAGTGTTAATCACTTAGTTTAATTTGCAAAAACTGTTAAGTAGGCGAAAAGATTTTAAAAGGTCCTAATAACCCCCCCCCCCCCCCCCCCCCCCCCCAGGACTTAGCCATAATTCTAGTTGCTCCTTAAGCTTCCGGACGAGTGCTTAGGGTGTCGTGTTAGACCACCCGACGCAATTTCAAGTACTTGAATCAAACGAATTCTATATGATAACTAGCTACAAGCTTCACCTCTTAGCCTTAGTTAAGAGGTTCTAGCTGAGCTTCATCATGCTTCAACTAAACAATAAAAAACTAATAAAAAACTAATGAAAAACATGAAAAATTGGATTTAGGAGAGTTATAGACGCTCCACGATGATCCTCTTCACCTCCCACGAAGTCCTTAGCCTTCTATGATGCCTTAGGAACGAAAACTAGGTGTTCTTTTATAATAGAGAGGCTCTACCTCCTCAGAATCTTTTAGAATTGTGCAACACTTACGCACAGCGCATGGAATTTCGGAGCTTCAAGAGGAAGCTGCTGAAAAATCGAATTTCCTGAAGAAATCTACATGGCCGACCAATTTTGACCGGTCAAGGTGGCTGGCCGAACGGTCTTGTCCGATCTTGGGCTTGGTTCAGGGAGTCCAAGGGGCAAAGAAAGGGTTGGCTGATCGGTCTTGACCGGTCTTGGGCTTGGTTCAGGGAGTCCAAGGAGCAGAGAAAGGGGTGGCTGATCGGTCTTGACCGGTCAAGCCCACCTAATTTTGGTCCAGCGAGTTGGGAATGGGGGCCGCCTTGTGGCCGACCAGTCATGATCGATTGTGGCCTATTAGGCCCACCAGTCTAGCCTCTCTCCTTTCCTTTCTTTCTTCTTTCTTCTTTCTTCTTTGGCCCACCTTTAGACATCATTGAAAGGCCTCTAAATGTAGTATTTTAGTCGTCAATTAGGTGAAGTCCCTCTCTCATTCCTACAACAAAAAAATATGCATTAGATAGGACTTTTAAGCATGCAAACCATGCATAAGATGTGATGTAATGTTTTAGAAAATGTATAAATTAGAGGCTCAACACACCCCCCAACCAGCATTTTGCTAGTCCCGAGCAAAACAAGCGTGAAACAATCCACATTTATGAAAACTTAACTCTCTCTTGAAAACTATGTTTCTATAGACTTTAAGACATACGTGTAAAATTCAGAAAAACCAAATAATGAGAAGTTGAAGTCCTAAACTTTCTAAACATGATAAGTGTTCACATGGAATCCCCACCAATTTGTTGACAAATAGATGAATCCGAACATGTATGGTCTAGTGTGCTTTGTGCATATTCATCTCATGACTTTCCAAGATTACCTTCTTCATAAATCATCTAAACAAAAGATCTAAAAGTGTACAGATCAACCAATTGCCTATGACAGGAATTTACCTTACCGTTCCTTCGACAGCTTTCACACTACTTCCCATTTCCAGCTTTGATTATGAGTACACCATCCCCTGGGTGGTAATAGGTAACCCTTTTCGGAAATTTTCACAAATATACAATAAATACCATATCCTCATTCTCTTCCTTTTTTTCTTTTTCTTTTTTTTTTCTTTTCATACAAATTTGATGGGATTTTTATAAATCCATATCTTTTGTTCTTTTCTCTTATTTCACATGAACAAGGATGGACAAAGTTCCTCGGCTTGGTTCCTAAACACTTCAAATCTTCAGTCTAACCAATCTAGAAGTCTACTAATCCCTTCAAATCATGAGAATCGTGTAATGTGAGCTAGACTCAAAAGTGTTCAATGTTCTATCAATCATACAAATAGGGAGATTCACATATTAAACTATTATGTTTAAGTTAATTTAGAGATTTCAAAATCATATCAGTTCATCTTTCATCCTTTCATACTTATGACATCTCATGTGCATAGAAATAAAGTTTTCAAAAAGAGTTTTGATGTTTCAGAAAAATTGAAAAATTTCTACAAAACCTTGTTCGAAATGTCACAAATTGCTAGATTCTAGAAGCTAGATTCTAGGAATCTCACCACCAACCAAATCTTGCATTGTCCTCAATGTAAAAGATATGCAATGAGCATGAACAAGAGAGTAATGGTAAAAATAAAAGAGGGCGAATATGAGGGTACCTGAGAGAGTCTATCATGGAAGTCTACCTCCGATATCAAAATCTACTAAAGCAAATAAAACAGAAAAATAAATTAAACCTAATCTACTCTGTACCTCCGTTAGACTAGGAGATCAATCATCCTGATACACAGGATAATTCAGAGTGATGGACATGTCCTCTGAATCAAATTTCTCAATGAATCGTTTAAGGTGTTGTCCGTTCACTTTAAAACAGTTATCATTCTCTGCAATCTCTATCTCGACAGCCCCATGAGGAAAAACTTCTTTAACAATATATGGGCTGGTCCATCGAGATCTCAATTTTCTTGGAAAAAGATGAAGTCGGGAATTGTACAAGAGCACTTTCTGACCTTCATGGAAAGATTTCCTGAAGATATATTTATCATGAAATGCCTTCATCCTACTCTTGTAAATCCTCAAGTTCTCGTAAGCATCATTTCGAATTTCGTCAAGCTCATTCAATTGGAGTTTGTGAAGCAAGCTAGCCTTGTCAATGTTGAAGTTCAATGCCCGAATTGCCCAATAGGCTTTGTGTTAAAGTTCCATAGGCAAGTGACAAGCTTTCCCATAGACAAGTCTATAGGAAGACATTCCAATGAGTGTCTTATAAGTGGTACGGTGAGCCTAAAGAGCATCGACTAATCTCAGCGACCAATCTTTGCAATCCGGCCTCAATGTCTTTTCCAAAATTTATTTGATTTCTCGATTGAAAATTTCAGCTTGCCCACTTGTCTGTGGGTGTTATGGGGTACTAACTTTATGTGTGATGCCAAATTTTTTCATTAATGCTTCGAAAGGCTTATTGCAAAAGTGAGAACCGCCATCACTTATGATGGCCCAAGGCGTTCCAATCTAGATAATATGTTTTCTTTAAGGAACTTTAGAAACGTGCAATGATTGTTAGTTCTACATGGAATTGTTTCTATCCACTTAGACACATAGTCTACAGCAAGCAATATATACATGTCCAAAAGATGAGGGGAATGGTCCTATGAAATCGATGCCCCAACAGTCAAAGACTTCAAGACATTGAATTGGAGTAAGAGGCATCATATTCTGACGGGACAATCTTCCTAGCTTTTGACAATGTTCGCATGCTTTGTAAAACTCGTGAGTGTCTCTAAATAGAGTGGACCAATAAAAACCACATTGCATAATTTTTGTAGTGGTTTTCTTGGCGGAAAAGTGACCCCCACATGCTTGACTATGACAAAAGGAGATGATAAAATTTTATTCATCATCAGGAATACATCTCCTAATTATTTGATCTGGGCAATATTTAAAAAGTAAAGGTTTATCCTAGAAAAATTTGCGTACTTACCTTAAAATTTTTTGTTTGTCATGCGCAGTCCAATGAGTCGACATCACACCTGTGGAAAGATAGTTTGCAATGTCAGCATACCATGATGGATGCATAGCAACAAAGAGTTGCTCATCAGGAAATGAGTCCTCAACGGGTGACTCGTTAATGGAATTCAGTAAAACTAGGCGGGATAGATGATCCGCCACCACATTCTCGACTCCTTTCTTATCTTTAATTTCTAAGTTAAATTCTTGAAGGAGTAAGATCCATCATAGCAAACGTGGCTTAGCACCTTTCTTAAACAGAAGATGTTTCAGTACCACATGGTCCGTGAAAACAATGACCTTGGATCCTTTAAGTAAGGCTTGAAATTGTCTAAGGCAAAAATAACGACTAGGAGCTCCTTCTCCGTAGTCGAGTAATTGACTTGGGCGGGATTTAAAGTCCTACTCGCATAGTAGATAACATGGGGCTTCTTATCCTTTTTTTTACTTAGCACTGCCCCAATAGCATAATCGCTCACATCGCACATTAATTCAAAAGGATCGAACCAATCCGGTGGTTGCATGATAGGAGCAGTTGTCAACATGTCTTTTAGCTTTAAAAAAGCTAATTGACATTCGGCACTCCACTCGAATTGGTTCTCCTCTTGGAGAAGGTTACATAGAGGCCTAGATATATGGCTGAAATCCTCTATGAACCTTCTATAAAAGTTGGCGTGTCCAAGGAAGGACAATACTTTGCGTAAGGTTTTGGGTGGTGGTAGGTTAAAAATAATATCGATTTTCACCCGGTCTACCTCTATTCCATTGGACAGGATAATGTCCAAGGATTATTCCTCTTTGTACCATAAAATGGTACTTTTCCCAGTTTAAAGCAAGGTTCTTCTCCTCACACCTTATCAAGACCAACTTCAAGTGATTTAGGCACTCATCAAAAGTATAACCGAAAATAGAGAAATCATCCATGAATACCTCGAGAAACTCACCCACCATGTCTGAGAAAATATTAATATGCATCATTAGATTGTAGTGGGTGCATTACATAGTCCGAATGGCATCCTTCAATATGCGAAGGTGCCAAATAGACATGTAAAAGTGATCTTTTCTTGGTCTTCTGGGGCTATCTCTATTTGGTTATAGCCAGAATAGCTATCGAGGAAGCAATAATAGGAGTGACCCGCTAACCTCTCCAAAATTTGATACATGAATGGGAGAGGGAAGTGGTCCTTCCTAGTGACCGTGTTTAGCTTCATATAATCTTGCACATACTTCAACCGGTAGTCACTCTAGTTGGTATAAGCTCGTTGTTGGTGTTCATTACGATGGCAATACCAGACTTCTTACGGACAACTTGGGTAGGACTCACCCATTGGCTATTCGAAATGGGGTAGATTATACCCACATTTAGTAGTTTTAACACCTCGGTCTTGACAACCTCCATCATGTTTGGATTTAGCCTCCCTTGAGGTTGTCTAATTGTTTTTGCATTCTCTTGGAGGTGTATATGGTGAGTACAAATCGAAGTGTCAATCCCCTTGAGGTCCCCTATTGTCCAACTTATGGCCCCCCTATGTTCTTTGAGTAGCTCAATCAACTTGAGCTCTTGGTCTTTTCCTAGGTGAGAGGTGTTCGCTCACCTTAAGTACAAGGCTGCGATGTAGTAGTAATTCTCGATAAGATCGAGGTCGATTCACAGGGATTGTCGTAACAATTCTAAACTACGTAACTAGGATGAACTAAATTCAGATTTATATTAAATGATGAAATTTAATAACATAAAAATTATCTCCTTTAGACTTAAATCAAGGAATTAAACACTAGAGCGCCAAGGATCCACTAATAATCATTCATAATACCAATTCAAACCATTGCTCAATTGGAATCGAAGTTCTTACCCTATCTAACCGAAATATAAATTCATTAAATTATCATAATGCATCTAACATAGACGGATCATCCATTGATATGGTTCTCTCATAAACAATTAAGTCATTGGGTGTATTCAATCACACAGCCCAATACTTCACAAAATAAGCAAGATCACATTCATGATTCTTCCTCAAGCCTTGTACTAGACTTGATTTAGAAGCATGAATTTAACTTCTATTAAACCAATATTAATACATACAAACCTATCTCAGATTAATATCAAAGGAAGAACTTTTCTAGTTTAGTTTTAGATAAGCACTTAGGAAACTCAGTTTGTAAGATTCCCTAGCATCCAACATATAATGATGGATCTAAGATCTCTACAACCCAAAATCCTATCAATCAACACCCCCATTAAGCAATCTCAGTAATTAAAACATCCCATGTAAGAGCAATCACAAGAAATAGAAGATTAACTAAAAATACTAACTTTATTTCAAACTAAAACTAGAAGTTTTCTTCATAAAACCCAAAAGTACTTGAAATAATTCGAATTAGACATTGCAAATAATTAAAACTTCACCTCTTAGCCCTAGCTACGAGGTTTAGCCAGCCATTAACAGATTGAACTAAAACTCTAGAGAAAAACTACTAAAAACATAAAGAAACCCGATTCGGAGGAGTTGCAGACGCTGCACAGCGATCCTCTTCACCTCCCATGACTTTTCAAGCCTTCTATGATGCCTTTGAAATGAACCCTAGGTATCCTTTTATAGGTTTGAGGCTCGACCAACTCAGAAGATTCGAGAATTTGAGTAAAACTTACGGACTATGTAGAGAAAATCGGAGCTAGACTTGGAAATTTCTAAACTGGGCGCATGGTCGATTGATCGATTGGGCTGGGCGATCAATCGCACCTGCGATTCAACTGTAAAAATTATATTCCGCGATCAGGCGATCTGGGTCCAAAAAGTGTCCAGAGAATTCCAATAGTAATTCTTCAAAAATTTACACTCTGTCGATTGATCTGCAAGCTCTGTCAATCAATCGCTTAGGCTGGGAGATCAATCACTCAGGTTGGGAGATCAATCGTAAATCTGCACTTTAGTCTAGTAACAAATCTGCCAATTTTACTATGAGCAATCAATCGCTCAGGCTGGGCGATCAATCAATGGATCAATCTCTTGATCAATATTCAGAAATTGCAACTTTCTACATTTTACTTTTATGGCCCTACAGCTCTGCACTTTACTTTTTCAGGATAATTCAGAATTTTTAACATGATTTCTTTAAGGTTTTTCTTCTCTTCTTTGGCTTATCAAAGCTTGGTCTTTCAATCACTTCAAATCCTTCAAATTAACATTAAATCGATGACATCTCTCTCTTTTACCTACAAACACAAAAGCAAGTATAAGTCCTTAACTTTAGCAACTTAAACTATACAATTATGATATGAATTGGGGTTCAGATATGCACAATTCATGGCTCAACAAGAGGCAATGACAACCGAGAATGTTTCCTCTTGACCTAAAAATACGTATTTCAGCTCGGATGGTAAAGGTTTAAGGTCAAGCTTCAGCGGTTTGATATTGGACGGTAAAGCTTTGATGTGGTTGGTGGTAATCTTTCAAAATGAAGCCTCCACTGGCTAGTATCAACTACCGTCTTATCACTACTCAATGCTTGCACAATGTTACTAATGATGGCGTCTTTGGAATCTTCAAAATGTGCCAAGTGTTGAGCTTTCATTTTATACATATTCTAACCCATTACATCACATTATATGCATGGTTTACATACTTAAAAGACTCATCTAATGCATGATTTTGTGATTGTAGGAATGAGAGGGAGACTTCACCAATTCATGGTTAAAATGGTCACTTTGTATGCGTCGAAGATCAAAGAAATAAAGGATAAGAGATGGAGGAAAGATGCAATGTAATGGAGGAAGAAAAGTGTGAAAAAGTCACAATTTACAGCTTGACCGGCCAGCCGGCCAAAACCTATAGAAATACAAATATCTTTGGAGTGATTTTGTGAAGGCTGGCCTGTGGTCCGGCCGGTCGACTGGATGACAGGTCGGCCATGCACTTTCTAAAGCAGATTTCAAATACAGGCAGTTCCATTTTTAGTATTTTGGCCCAATTTTTAAGGCTTATCGTAATGATATTTGGAAATACAACACGTCCATGTCAAATAGGAGCTCGATGTCGAAATAACCCAAGTAGTTTCGTGTCGATCGGAGATACGGATTGACCGTGGTGGCCAAAACAATACGAACTGTCCATAAGGTTTCCAGATTTCGCTGCTCGACACTGGAATAGTTCAGGTGGCCCATCAGTGATGATATGAAAAATATAATTTAACCATCTTCTAGACTACATCGATATATGAATAACCATAAAGTTTTAGGTGAAAAGGATGTGTGGTTTGATCGTACTGGTTGAAGAAAGATGGACCATCCAGAAAGATACAACTGCGCAGATTTTATTAAATGCCTAAGTGTTCTAATTTTTGTACTTAATTTTGGAGTTGATTTGTAAAATCTAATCCATCTATCATCTAGAGGAGGAAGTTTTCTACTAATGTTCCAAACTTGAGATCAATCCGACCTCTGTACACTCCGTAGCGTTGAAAGCAAGATGACTGATTCTAGAGGTACCCGAATTGCATGATTTTGAGAGGCAGTAGCTGATCTGATTGGTGGGACCATTCAGAAGATAATCTCAAAAATCTAAAGCAACCGTGAGGAAGATCAAGTTCCAAGGAAGCTACAAATCAAATTTGAAGGCAATCCGACCATTGGTTAAGCCATATGAAGCGAAACAAAATCTGTTATGTTGCGGTACTCTTGCTGTATTATCAAAGGAGGTGCTCTCTTCTATTCCAAGGTAGTCAAGGATGTGGGAAGTAAGGAGTTCAAGTCCTAGGAGGCTACCTAGCCACCTACAACTAGTTTTTCTTCCTTTTTTAGTTCTAGTTCTAGTTTTAGTATGTTTTTTCTTAGTTAAGCTCTTAGCTAGAGCTAGAGGTGAAATTTATAGTTGGTTTCAATGCTTTAATTCTTTTATTTCAAGTACCATTTTCTAAATTTTGAATTTTGAACTTCTAGTTTGAATAAAGTTTGAATTTTTAAATGAATTATGAGAGTTTGTGTACTCCGGACATGAGTTCCTTGCAATTCTCTGAGATTGCCTTGATGGGTTTGTTTAGATTCGAATTGTAGTAACCTCAGAGTATGCCATAGTCTCTTGGCATGGTTGTTACTTCGAAGGCTATAAGTTTGAGTTCTATGTGCTTCATTAGAACTAGAAATTTAATTTTTAGATTTAAGTGGGATTGTTGGTGCTTGAATGTTATATCCTCCAATTAGATGAGAGATAGAACTTTGATTCTAATTGTGTTGTGCTTAGATGAATGGATTAGTATTGAACTACTATAAGTGGATCCTTGATGCTCTAGTTCTTTCCAAATATCAGATTTTTCTGTTTTATGTTAAAAACTATTTCCCTAAACTTCTTGGATTCTAGTTATTGGAGTAGTTGAAATTGTTTACTTCTTTCCTTGTAGATCGACATCGGTCTTATCGAGAATTATTACTGCATCGCAGTCTTGCACTTGAGGCGAGCGAATAAGTTTTTGCGACCGTTGCCTGGAAAAATGTTAAACGGTTCTAATTGTTCTAGTAGCTATAGAGTAGTCATAGTTAGGTAGGATTTCCAGTTTTTCTAGAAGTAGAATTTTTTTTCTAGATCACTAACAATGTTTTGTTTGATTTTGTAGGACATTGTTGCTGACATAGATCTCACTCTATTGGGTAACATCTCCTCATCTCCTTTCTTTTTATTCTTTTTTTTAGATTAGGGTAGTTTCCAATTTCTTAAAATTTCATCCTGTATGATTGGACGAGTGGTGCGTACAAGTACCTTTTGGAGGATGAGACGTCGGATTGTGGGACCCAAACTCATTGTGATCGGGATCCCTCCAAGCATGAGTATTTTTCTGAGATTCAAAAAACCTCCACTACCCCCCACGTAAGATGATGTGTGATTACATTAATAAAAGCAATACACATATTGAGACACGATGTAAGACAATGAGCGAATACCAGAATGAAGCAAAATCGAATAATGATCATCTGGGTAAACATTACGTGATTACCGGATTAAAAATAACATGAGTGTTCCACCGATTATGGTAGGAATTGTACAACAACAAAAGGAACGGGTGAATAGTGGCCAACCGGTTAAGACAATGCGTGATCACTTATATGGATATGCCTATCAACCAGCATATAACTCTTCATCCTACAATGTGTACGGTCTTATTTGGGGAAACCATCATTCTCCTTGTTGAAGGGAAGAACCAACCGTGGTTATTAACAATCACCCTAAAACGTCTTCCTCTTGTGATGGCATGCATACATAAATACTTGAGGAAATATGGAAAGAGTATGTAGATGAACAATCAAATCAAGCTTACTCGCCATCTTGTGAAGACGTTGAGCCCAAAATTAGAGGCATCGAATCAATCCCCTCTAATGAGGAGGATGGGGCTACCCAAGTCCCACCTTCTTTAGATTTAATGAATAGACTTTTGGAGGAGATTGATTTCGATGATCCCAATGTCATCATCAATTATGGTTGTTTACGTCGAATTCTGTAACAGGGTCCTCCGAATGTTCACCTTCTCTCCAAGAGTGATTTTCTCCGTGGATCTGAAAAGAGTCAAAAAGCAACTAAGGGTGGCCGGCGTCCAGCCGTTGGCCCTCCGATGCTTAAGTCAAATGGGGTGAGGTAGGAGAGAGAATTAATCAACGGGGGTTAAAGATTGAGTATTCTGTACCTTTTCATTGATGAATCCATTCCTTTATATAGATTCAACCATCTCACTCTGTTACGTAAGACGTCGAGATCGTCTACTGATTTCATGGGATAAGATCTTTATCCTTAGATAAAGGAACAGTCAAATCCGTTTAGTCATCTGGTCAACTACGCTCCTTGATAACAATCCCTTGAGACGTGGGGCCATAGATGAAGATAAGCCCAAAATCAGCCTATACGGGCTGCTGGTATTAGAAGCTAAAGGACATCACCGCTGATAATTAGTAGAAGCTGCTCGCACGTCGGAAGATGTTCGCGAGACCAGGTGCTTGCGTATTAAAATATGACACCTTTCAACGACTCGCGAGAAAGACTGCTCACAGGTCGAAAAGGATATTTTCCGCCTGGCAAGAGCTCGAAGCCTCGATAACTGTTTTTCTTATTTGTCGAATATGCGAGTAGTGAGCATAGTATCTCGCGAGTCGAATGGATGTGTTCGCAGGATCAGGACATCGTGAGAATACACGAGCCGTGAGCAGGTGATCTCGCCAGTCGAATGATTAGAACATCGTGAGTACACGAGCCGTGCAAAAATGATCTCCGCTATTTTGGCTATAACAGATGCCCCCCAAGTCCTTGCCGCCAAGAATTCTAAGGGAAGGACTTACTTGCTGTCACGCGTAGCTGCCGGCTGCCTTTATCGAGAACGAAACCTTACATGATTGGGCTGGAATTAATGAGCGCCAGCCTTTCGCAGCCTTTCCGCGGATAGGAAATGAAGAGACGCCTGCCACGTGTCTGGGGAATTAATGGGCGTGCCTGCTCGACTACTGTGCCGAACGAGAAGCAGCCATGTGTCACCATATACGGCGGAATGATTGCCTATAAATATACGGAGTCTGCCATATCTCTGAATTTTCACAGAAGCTTTCGAAAAAGAGAAAGGACTCTCCAGTCATCTTCCTCACTGTTCTTCCTCCGACGTTCTCTTCCTTCCTTCCTTTTTTCTCGTACTTGGGTACATTCTTTTTTCCTCTTTTTCCTTCTTTGACAATTTCATGGCGGGAGACTCTAATGAGACCACAGTCCCCTTGGGAGATGCTACACCAGAATCCTCTGCCTCTAGTAACGCGAGGGTTCTGGCAGGCAGATATACGGCAGCCAGGTATCCCTCTATTCTATCGGAGGACCGGATGCTTGAGTTACGAGAGAGATTTTTAATCCCCTACTCAATCGTTCTCCGGTTACCCGGAGAAGGAGAGACCCCGGATTCCCCTCCCCCAGGGTGTGTGGCTTTCTATGAATACCAGCTCATTCTGGGGGTACGCCTTCTTCTCCATCCCTTCGTCCGCAATGTTCTTCGGTGCTATAAGATTGCCCCCGAGCAACTTATCGTAAATGGATGGAGAGTGGTTCTGAGCTCATTCGCCCTCTGGGCTCAGGCCGGCAATGGGGAGCTCACAGCTGAGGAGTTCCTCCAAATGTTCTGCTTGAAGAAGGCGCCCTCCAGCGAAGGCTGGTTCTACCTGTGTTACTGGCACCGGGATAATTTCGTGCTGGGGAAGCCCTCTTCGAATTATCCCGGCTGGAGGAAATGGTGGTTCTACGCTTCAGGGAACTGGGAGTCTGCTTCCTCCAGGGGTCCAGGAGTGACCCGCTTTTTCTGTGAAGGCAGGCACAGTTCTGCATTGTGTGATTTCTTCGGTCAGATTTAGGGTTTTATTCATTTTAAACCTGTTTGTGCTCGCAGGTATCTCGGCTTTGGCGAAGCCGAATCTGAAAGGAGGAATTCACGAGAAGATCGTAAAGGTGTACAAGCTGCCTACTCACGACAGGCATATCGAAGCTTGCCTATCCTCCTCGCGACTCGCGGCTGCGGGGTTAATACCCAACAAGGAGGTTGAGATGACTAAAGCTGGAGAGAAGAGGGGTCTGCTGCCTCGACTCAAAGGCACAAACTTCAAGAGGCAGAAGAAAACACCTGCCGGACCGTCTCAACCATCCACTCGACCCGCGAGCACGGCGGGGGCGCCTGCTGCTCCTGCGCCTATCATCCCTTCGCTGGTGGTCGCGCCCGGACCACCAGTAATTAATATCGCAGACAATTCTCCGAAGGATGACGGGGCAGGATCCAGCTGCCCCCCAGCCGAAGAAACTCGTGAGGAGACAGGACATCGGGAGTCGGCTCCCGCTCACGAGGTGGCTCCTACTGGCGAGGTAGCTCCTGCTCGCGAGTCGGCTGCCGCTCATGTCGCGAGCACTGCCGCGCTGGTCATAGCCTAGCTGTCTGGCAGTGGATCCTTCACGATCCTACGCCACCTCCACCCTATCTGCAAATTTCTCTTCGACAACATTTCCCCCCAAACTTTTAGCACCCTTTCAGAACCAAGCCCTGAAACCATCTTCCTTGAGGCGGGAGTGAGGATGGTCCAGGTAAGATCTTGCTGATATTTGTTTTACTTACTGTTTTTTTTTTGCTTCCAAGTATTTTTATCTCACGTTCCCTTTTCCATTTTGCAGGGCTTGGATCTCATCTTACGGACGAGACGTGATATTGTCGCCGCCCGTCGCGTAATTGATGAGGCGGAAGGGAAGAGGATCGCCCTGGAGAAGGCCGTCCAAGGAAGGGATCAACTTCTCAAGTCCCGAGAGGCGGTGATCTCAAAGAGAGATGAGGAGAAGAAGATCCTCATTGAAAAGGTTCAGGTCCTGACCGACAGGTATCAGGCCCTTGACTCCAACTTCGCCAAAGTGGTGGAGTTGAAGGAAAAAGCAGAAAGAGAGAGAGAGAGAGAGATCTTCCGACAAGACAAGATCTCGCTGGAGGAGCGGCTCGCAGAGGCCAAGTCGCAGCTCAAGGACGTTAGCGAAAGCTTGGAGAAAGAGCGCTCCACTCTTGCGCAGCTCAAGGATGACTCGATCCACTGGGATGAGGAGAGAGTCGCCTTGGTCAAGATGCTCTCTGAGGAAGGGGCTCGAGCAATCTCCGAGTTCCGAACCTTGCAGCTATATGACGAGGAAAGATACGAGTCATATGATGCTGGTCGCGACTTCGCGCTACGAGTAGTGTAACGGATGTCTCCATCTTTTGATATGGGGGAATTCGGCCGAGTCGCGACCATCATAGCTGCAGAGGAGCAAGCTGCAGCCGAGAATGAGGTGACTGAAGCCACTCAGGCTGGAGGGGTTCCAGAAACGGGCCCTGAAGTCGAGAGCGTAGCTCCTCCAAGAGATTGATTGTTTCTTTCTCTCTTGTACTTGTACTCATGAAAATTTTTGTAATCAAATGATTATCAATGAAAAGATACTTTTGATGATATTCTTATTTCCTCTCTTGTCTTCTTTTTATGCAATGAATGCCTTCTCGTTTAATACCTTTCATGCAATGAATGTCTTCTCGTTTAACAAGTAGTTATGAGTTATGCTCAATCCGGGGGGTCGTGATGACCATACCCTCGTGGAGATAGACTATCTATCGATTGAGGAATGAGTTATGCTCAATCCGGGGGGTCGTGATGACCATACCCTCGTGGAGATAGACTGATCTATCGATTGAGGACTCCAATTTTACCAAGGGTAGAAGATTGGTCAAGAGAACACACATGTTCTTCTTCAGGGCTATTTTTGATCCATACAATGGAAAAGTGACCATCAAGAGTGATTTTAACCCTACCAAAGGTAGGCAATTGGCCAAGAGAATGTATGTATTCTCTTCAGGGCTATTCGAATCCAAGTAAAGGGGGTAGTAGCCAAAAGATTTCTTCCGTCTTTGTTATTTGAATGTTGTTGAGAGATACACCGAATTAAGGAAAATATCGTAACAAATGTTCCACGTGCCAAAGGCGACGTATGGGTTTTCCTTGCATATCTTCAAGATAATAAGTGCCGGGTCGCACAATTTTAACGACCCGATATGGGCCTTCCCAATTTGGATCAAGCGACCGGGCAGGAACCCCAAGGTTTTGTCTGAGGACTAAATCACCGAGTTAGAAAGTTCTAGGTCAGACTTTAGCATTTCGGTAGCGAGCAATACGTTGTTGATATGCGGCTGCTCGCATCTGGGAGGCATTTCTCCGTTCTTCCAAGAGATCGAGGTGAAGTCGAAGATTCTCTTGGTTACAAGTGGGATCGTACTGCTCAACCCGGTACGAGGGTATTTGGATCTCAACTGGTACTACCGCATCGGTACCGAACGCCAAGGAAATGGGTGTTTCGCCCGTAGACGTAGGAGCCGTAGTCCTGTATGCCCATAAGACTTCTGGCAGGAGTTCTGGCCACATGCCCTTGCACTCACCGAGCTTGGTTTTCAGATGATGCTTGATGATTTTATTCACGGCCTCGACTTGCCCATTTGCCTGAGGGTGATACGGAGAGGTGCGGAGGTTACGTATCTTTCACTTTTCATAAAATTCGTCAAAGGCTGCGTTGTCGAATTGCGTTCCGTTGTCGATAATTATAGTGTGGGGGAGTCCATAGCGGCATATGATATTTCTCCATATGAACTTAGTAGTTTGTTTCTCAGTAATCTTGGCTAATGGTTTTGCCTCGGCCCATTTGGTGAAGTAATCGACCCCCACTATTGCGAATCTGTTTTGTCCTTTTCTAGTAGGCAAGGGCCCGATGATATCGACCCCCCATTGCGCGAAAGGCCAAGGGCTATCAACTGGAGTCATTTGCTCGGACGGCACATGAGGTATAGGAGAGTATCGCTGGCACTTGTCACATTTTTTAGAGAATTCAATTGCATCTGCTTTCATAGTGGGCCAATAATATCCTTGCCTCATCGCCTTATATGCTAGGGATCGCCCCCTATGATGGTTACCACGTGCCCCCTGGTGTATTTCATCTAGGACACGATGTGCTTCTTCTGGATGAAGACACCTTAAATAGGGCAAGGAAAAACTGTTACGCAACAGTACTCCATCTTGTAAGGTATACCTGGCGGCTCGATGATGAATTTGTCGTGCGACTTTTGTATCGTCTAGAAGGTATCCGTCTCTGAGATAAAGTAGTATGGGGTCCATCCAACATGGAGACGGTTGTATCGAAATCACCTGCTCGAGAGTTACTTGGTCGATACGCAACTTCTGAAGATGCTCGATAAGAGTTGAACATGACAGCTCAGATTCTGGTGCAGAGGCAAGTTTTTCCAAGGAATCCGCGAGTTGATTCTTCTCGCGAGGGATGTGGATTATTTCGTAATTCTTCAACTTGGCGAGCAAGATAAGCACTCGAGATTTGTATAAGGCCATCCTTTCTTCTTTAGCCTCGAATTCACCAAGAACTTAATTGACAATGAGCTGAGAGTCGCTGTGAATGAGAAGATTTTGAATCGAAAGGACAGTTGCTAGTTCGAGGCCAACTATCAGGGCCTCATATTCCGCTTCATTATTTGAGACGCGAGTATCGAAACGTAAAGCGTATTGGAAATGCGACCCGTCTGGAGCGACTAGAATTAGGCCCGCTCCACTACCAGTGGTTCGTGAGGATCCATCCACGAAGAGCGACCAGACAGGCTGGTCGCTGATCACGACATTATCACCGGAAGAGGAGTACGTGAACTCGGCGATAAAGTCAGCTACGGCCTGACCTTTGACTACAGTCCTGGGGCAAAACGATATGTCATGCTCACTGATCTCGACCGCCCATTTGGTTAAACGTCCGGAAGCCTCAGGTTTTTGAAGGATCTGCCGTAGCGGATGATTTGTTGGTACTAAAATAGCATGAGCTTGAAAGTATGGTCGCAGTTTTCGAGCTGCCGTGAACAAAGCCAGGGCCAATTTTTCCATATCAGAATATCGAGTTTCAGCATCAACCATTGCTCGACTGATATAATAAACGGGCCTTTGCACCCCGGAATCTTCTCTTATTAAAGTGGCGCTAACGGCCGTAGAGGACACAGATAGATAAAGAATGAGTTGCTCATGTGCTATAGGTTTAGATAAAATAGGGTGCGTGCTCATGTATTGCTTTAGTTGTTGAAAAGCTTCTTCGCACTATGGTGTCCACTCCCAATCAGATTTGACCGTAGCACGGAGAAGTTTGAAGAAGGGTAAGCACTTGTCAGATGCTCGCGAGATGAACCTATTCAACGATGCAATGCGACCAGCTAGACGTTGGACGTCCTTAAGAGTGGTTGGGGATTTCATCTCTATTAACGCTTTTATTTTTTCAGGGTTTGCCTCAATCCCTCGCTAGCCGACCATGAATCCGAGAAATTTTCCAGCAGATACTCCGAACGCACATTTTTTCTGGATTCAGCTTCATCTGATATTTCCTCATCAGGTCGAAGGCTTCTCGAAGATCAGAAAGATGATCGTCTTCTACGATGCTTTTCACGAGCATGTCATCAACGTAGACCTCCATATTCCTGCCGATTTGGGCGGCGAATATTTTATTGACGAGGCGCTGATAGGTGGCCCTTGCATTTTTAAGACCGAATGGCATTACCTGGTAACAATATAGTCCTCGATCCATGATGAAGGCAGTATGTTGGCTATCAGGTGGATGCATCATGATCTGGTTGTAACCAGAATAAGCGTCCATAAAACTAAGCAGGGCATGCCCAGCTGTTGAATCGACCAGTTGGTCGATCCGCAGTGTCGGGAAGCTATCTTTGGGGCACGCTTTGTTCAAATCTGAATAATCGACGCACATTCTCCATTTGCCATTAGCTTTCCGGACGAGAACTACGTTCGCAACCCATTCTGGGTAGTCAACTTCTTTTATGAAATTGACTGTAAGTAGCTTCTCGACTTTAGCTTTGATTGCCATTTGCCTCTCTGCAGTGAAGGCACGTCGGCGCTGGTGTACGGGCTTATGCTTCGGGTCGATATTCAGACGATGTACGATGACGTTGGGGTCGATGCCTGGCATATCTTTGTGAGACCAAGCGAACACGTCTTGATATTCGGTGAGGAGACGGATCAACTCACCCCGGAAGGCACTCTTCAAAGAGGATCCCATGAAAACAACTTTGGAAGAGTCGGCTTGGGTTAAGTGAATCGCCACTGTATCTTCCCCTGGAGTTCCCGATTGGAGGGCATTCTCCCTTGGATCTAACGAGTTGTCAATCGAGGAATTAGGTGAATCTTGTGCTATCATCATAACGAGTGCTGATTGCGCTTTCTTTCGTTCTTGTAGGGCTATCTCATAATAGGACTGGGCCTCTTTTTTATTTCCTCGTACAACCCCAACACCATTTGGGGTAGGGAACTTGACGCACAAATACAAAGGATGTAAAGCTGCCCCAACCTTATTAAGCGATGGTCGCCCCAAAATGGCGTTATATGCCGACTTTCAATCTACCACAAGGAAATTTATGAAGATGGTAGTCTTCGCTGGACTTTCCCCAAAAGTGACTGGAAGATCAATGTTCCTTCAGGCGTTACCACCTCGCCCCCGAAGCCGACGAGGGGAGTCGAGACTGGCTTGAGTAGACTTCTGGCAAGCGCCATTTTGTTGAAAGCCTCCAGGTACAAAATATCGGCTGAGCTACCTGTATCCACCATAATACGATGAGTTAAATAATTAGATACCTTTAGTGCGACCACGATGGAGTCTTCGTGAGGGAAGTGAATTCCCTCATCATCTTCGAGGGAGAAGGAAATTGGTGGATGACTGATTTTTGATGCGTTGGGTGTTTTTTCCAACCAATAGATATGCTGGGGCTTCCTGGACGCCCTACGAGCGTATGCTTTCCTTGAGGCTCGAGAATCTCCCCCACAAGCAGGTCCCCCGACGATGGTCCGTATCTCCCCAGTGGGCTCAGCGTCTTCTTGCGGATCATGTCGATGAGGTGATTTTTTCCGTTGTTGCGAGGCTTCTCCCCTCTTTGGCGAGCGACCTTGCCGAACAACATAATCTTGAAGATGGCCTTTACGAATAAGAGCCTCAATGTGGTCACGTAAAGTTATACAATCTTGGGTAGTGTGCCCGTGGTCTTTATGAAAATAATAGAACTTGCTCTTGTCCCTCTTCTCCGGGTCGGATTTTATTTTTGTGGGCCATTTCACATATGGTTTATGCTTAATCTCCATTAGCACCTTTTCTGGAGGGCGATTAAGGGGAGTATAGTTGCGATACTTACCAGAGTAAACTTTCTTGGGAGAGCGATCTCGCCGATCACGCCTATACTTCTTGTCCGAAGAAGAGACCTCCTCCGGCTTGCGTTTCTTGCCTTGTATACCATGACGTGCTAATGCCACCTCCTCTGCATTGATATATTTCTGAGCTTTAGCTTAGAATTCAGTCATAGTTTTGGGAGGATTCTTATCCAAGGTAAATCTGAATTTTTCACTAGTGATCCCTGCTATTAGGGCGGTGAGGCCTTTTTCTTCGGTATAACCTTCAGTTTGGACTGCTTCGGCTGTAAACCGAACCGTAAACTCCTTTATTGTTTCCCCATGCTGCTGTTTCAAATCCATTAGGTGAGATGCTGGTTTTTTGATACGGATGCTTCCCATAAATTGGGAGAGGAACAGTTCTGATAGCTGTGAGAAGGAGCCAATAGATCGAGGCTTTAGCCCTCGGAACCACGTACGAGCTGCTTCCTTCAATGTTAGGGAAAAAGCCCTACACATAATTTTCGAGCCATGTCCCTCCAATTCCATAAGAGACCTATATGTCTCCAGATGTTCAACAGGTTCGCCAATACCTGTATATGGAGTGATAACAGGCGTACGATACTTCCTAGGCAATGGTGCCTCCATGACTTCACTGGTGAAGGGGGACTCGGATTGATGTATCGTTGCCACAACGGCAGACGGTCGATTTGCCTGATAGCGCTGCTCCATATCGTCAAAACAATCATGGATTCTTTGGAGATCTCCTTCCCATGGTAAAGTATAACCTGACGTTTCGACGGTGGACCCTTGAGGTTGCTGTTGGCGAGAAGCGCTAGAATGTATAGAATGTGGAGGTTGCACAGGGGGTTGGTTGCCAACCGGCATTCGGTTGGATGGAGGATGATTTGGTTGGACCTGTGGTTCGTCCGCAGAGTGTCTGGAAACCACCGGTATGGATTGTGCAGGTAACCCTTCGGAAGGCAGCCTCTGAGGCCCCAAGAAATGCTAATCGAGTCGATTTGACAGGGCTTGAAATCCAGCGCTAGGTTTAGGAGTGTGTTTCCGAGGAAACGCATAACATCTTCTTGATTTCCGGAAGCCTCAAGTAATGGGTTTGCCGATGACACGTTTGGAGCTCCTTGAGGGATGTTTATTGGAACGTTTTGAGGAACAGGAACTGATTCCGTCACGTCAGGCGGAGGTAATGTTTGCCTTGATGTGGAAGGATGAACTGTCTTCTTTGGAGGCATGGTGGAAGGGTTTTAATCAGTGGTAGAACGATTGATTGTGATGATCAAATCGTTCCCACAGACGGCGCCAAACTGTTTACGTCAAATTCTGTAACATGGTCCTCCGAATGTTCATCTTCTCTCCAAGAGTGATTTTCTTCGTGGACCTGAAAAGAGTCAAAAAGCAACTAAGGGTGGCCGGCGTCCAGCCGTTGGCCCTCTGATGCTTAAGTCAGATGAGGTGAGGTAGGAGAGAGAATTAATCAACGGGGGTTAAAGATTGAGTATTCTGTACCTTTTCATTGATGAATCCATTCCTTTATATAGATTCAACCATCCCACTCTGTTACGTAAGACGCCGAGATCGTTTACTGATTTCATGGGATAAGATCTTTATCCTTAGATAAAGGAACAGTCAAATCCGTTTAGTCATCTGGTCAACTACGCTCCTTGATAACAATCCCTTGAGACGCGGGGCCATAGATGAAGATAAGCCCAAAATCGGCCTATACGGGCTGCTGGTATTAGAAGCTAAAGGACATCATTGCTGATAATTAGTAGAAGCTGCTCGCACGTCGGAAGATGTTCGCGAGACCAGGTGCTCGCGTATTAAAATATGACACCTTTCAACGACTTGCGAGAAAGACTGCTCACAGGTCGAAAAGGATATTTCCCGCCTGGCAAGAGCTCGAAGCCTCGATAACTGTGTTCCGTATTTGTCGAATATGCGAGTAGTGAGCATAGTATCTCGCGAGTCGAATGGATGTGTTCGCAGGATCAGGACATCGTGAGAATACGCGAACCGCGAGCAGGTGATCTCGCTAGTCGAATGATTAGAACATCGTGAGTGCACGAGCCGTGCAAAAATGATCTCCACTATTTTGGCTATAACAATGGTGAGTCCACAATCTTGTTTGGATGCTTTGAACTTAATGATGAAGAGATTTCAATGACGGTTGACGAACCCGCGGAATCCATTAAATCTGAAAGCGATAGTGGGGTTACTTACGATGAGGGTTCAGTGGATACTTATGAACCTATGGTTTCTTTTTTCCAAGGGCATAATGATTATGATTCTCTAGAGGATATACATGTTAGAGAGATGGCCGAGGTTGATATTTTTGAGTCACTCCACCAACTTGACATGCTTAATTTTAAAATAGAGAATGAGACTCCCATGAGTGAAAATTCAGATTCTTTGGATGAATGCTTGGCTCACTTTGAAAATTCAAACGACCCCATTATTCAAGAGATTGTTAAAGCCTTGCATACTTCTGACTTGGTGCCTCATACTAGTTATGGAGAACTTAGTTTGGAAGAATTCCACTCCATGGAGGGCGAGTCCGTCACTATCGAAACTGAATCTTTACTCTCACTCAAGCAAGATCATAATCCTTCATCCGACTATCTTGATTTCCTAGAGGAATGCTTGCCCTACTCTTATGATCTTGATGATGAGATGATTAAGGAGTTGAATATTTTATTAGACACGGTGTCGATGCCTGAAGAACACCTTTCCACCGATTTACACTTTTTACCATTGTAAGCACCGTACAATTCTGAAATTATGGAGGAGATAACTTTAACCAATGAAAACTTGATGAATGTCTCTACACCATCATGGGTCCTTCAGCCCATTGAAAATTCTGATTGGGAGGACCCGTTTTTAATCAATCATAATCCAGATCAGAATTTGAGGAGATTTCTTTTTGCTGCTCTTATCTCCTTCTATCATGCATGTGGTGTACATAAATATTAGACTTCAATGAAGAAAAGCATCCATGTTTACTGTCGAGCAGGACTTTGGATGGTCCTTATGAGAAAATTTTATTGAAATTCATGAAGATCCTGCTCAAATTTGATCATGTAGTCGATCGGACTAATCAAAGGTAGGTAGGTAGGTTAGGATTTATTTTTCTATAATTAGGATTGAATAAGTCTCATCGAGACAATGGAAGATGCTAAAATTGATCAACTTGCTACCCGAGGTACTCTCATTCTCACTCTCCTTTATTTTATGTCATTACTCTCATGTCATGCTTATTGCATATCTTGTTACATTGAGGACAATGTAAGATTTTGGTTGGGGGGTGAGATTCCTTAGATGAATCTACTAGCTTTTGTGACATTTCGAGCAATTATGTAGAAAGTTTTTGAATTTTCTGAAAATTCAAAACTCTTTTTAGAAAACTTTATTTCTATGCATTAGGGATGATACGAGCATAAGAAAAGGAGATACGAAGTGAGTGATGTTGCAAGTCTTGAACTACCTTTAATATAATGGTTTTATATGTGAATTCCCCTATTTATATGATTGATAGAAATTTTGAACACTTTTACACCTAGTTTAGATTACATGATTTTCATGGTTTGAAAGGATTATGTAGCTTTGTGGATTTGCTAGACTAGATTTGAGGTGTTGAGGAACCAAGCCGGGGTACTTTCTCCATCCTTGTCCGTGGGAAAATAACAAAAGATATGGATTTATAAAAATCTTATCTAATATGAAAAGGAAAAAAGGAAAGAAATTATGGGTATGATTGAGAATATGGTGGAAAATTTTGAAAAGGGGTACTTATTACCAACAGGGGGATGGTCTACCCGTAACCAAAGCTGAAAATGGTACGTAGTGTGAAAGCTGTCGGAATGACGGTATGGCAAATTTCAGTCATAGGCTTGTTGTTGATCTGTGTACTTTTAGACCCATAGTTTAGTTGATCTATGAAGAAGATAATCCTAAAAACTCATGAGATGAACATTCACTATGCACACTAGGTTGAATTTGTTCAAGTTCTTCTATTTATTAATCGATCAACGAGAATTCTAGATGAACACTTATTATGATTTTAAAGGTTTAAGGTTTCAACTTCTATCACCAGTTCTTAAATTTTTTCACTTGTATGTCTTGGAATGTATAGAAGCATAGTTTTTAAAGGAGAGTTTGGTTTTGGAGATTTGAACTTGTTTCACGCATGTTTTGCTCGGGACTTGCAAAATGCTGGGGGGGGGGGGGGGGGGGGGGGGGGTGTTGAGCTTCCATTTTATACATATTTTAGCCCATTACATCACATTAAATGCATGGTTTGCAAACTTAAAAGACTCATCTAATACATGTTTTTGTGATTGTAGGAATGAGAGGGAGACTTCACCAATTCATGGTTAAAATAGTCACTTTGTATGCTTTGAAGATCAAAGAAATAAAGGATAAGAGATGGAGGAAAGATGCAATGTAATGGAGGAAGAAAAGTGTGAAAAAGTCACAATTTACAGCCTGAATGGCCGGCCAAACCCTCTAGAAATACAAATATCTCTGGACTGATTTTGTAAAGGCCAACCTGTGGTCCAGCCGGGCGGATGACAGGTCGGCCATGCACTTTTTAAAGCAGATTTCAAATACAGGCAATCCCCTTTTCCAGTTTTTGACCCAGTTTTTAGGCTTATGTTGATGATATTTGGAAATCCAACATGTCCATGTCGAAGAAGAGCTCAACGTCAAAATAACCTAAGTAGTTTCGTGTCGATCGGAGATACAGATTGATCGTGGCGGCCAAAACAATACGAATTATCCACAAGGTTTTCAGATTTCGCTGCTCAACACTGGAATGGTCCAGGTGGCCCATCACTGATGATATGAAAAATCTAATTTAACCATCTTCTATACCACATCTATATATGAATAACCACAAAGTTTCAGGTCGAAAGGATGTGTGGTTTGATCGTACCGGTTGAAGAAAGATGGACAATCCAGAAAGATTTAACTGCTCAGATTTTATAAAAGGCCTAAGTGTTCTAATTTTCGCACTCAATTTTGAAGTTGATTTGTAAATTCTAATCCATCTATCATCTAGAAGAGAAAGTTTTCTACTAATTTTTCAAATTTGAGATCAATCCGACCTCTGTACACTCCGTAGCTTTGAGAGCAAGATGACTGGTTTTGGAGGTACCCGAATTGCGCGATTTTGGGAGGCGGTCGTTGATCTGATTGGTGGGATCATTCAGAAGATAATCTTGAAAATCTAAATCATCTGTGAGGAAGATTAAATTTCAAGGAAGCTACAAATCAAATTTGAAGGCAATCCGATCATTGGTTAAGCCGTACAAAGCGAAACAAAATTTATTATGTTGCGGTGCTCTTGCTGTATTATAAAAGGAGGTGTTCTCTTCTATTCCAAGGCAGTCAAGGATGTGGGAAGCAAGTAGTTGAAGTCCTAGGAGGATACCTAGCCTCCTACAGCTAGTTTTTTTTCCTTTTCTTAGTTCTAGTTCTAGTTTTAATATGTTTTTTCTTAGTTAAGCTCTTAGCTAGAGCTAGAGGTGAAATTTGTAGTTGGTTTCAATGCTTTAATTCTTTTATTTCAAGTACCCTGTTCTTAATTTTAAATTTTAAACTTCTAGTTTGAATAAATTTTGAATTTTTAGATGAATTATGAGACTTTATGTACTCCAGACATAAGTTCCTTGCAATTCTCTGAGATTGCTGTTAATGTCTAATTTAGTAACATGCTCCTCTAAAGCGTTCACCTTCCTTCAGGTGAGCTCCCTCCCAAACCTGAAAGTCAAAGAAGAAAGCTAAGGGTGGCCGATGTTCGGCCGTTAGCCCTTTGAAGCTTAAGTTGGATGGGGTTTGGTAGTAAGGTAAAAATGCGGGATGTGGACTTAGAGATTGTGTACCTTTATCATCTATGGCACCACCTATTTATACAAATCCGAGTGATCCAGTATGTTACGTAAGCTGTTAAGATCATTACTGATTTAAGGGGATAACGAGCTTATCCTGATAATCCAAGATGGTATAACCACTTTAGGTATCTAGCTGGTTACGTTCCTTGATAAGAGACTTCCACGATGTGGAACTAAGAATAGACATAAGCCAAAGCCGGCCTATATAGGCTGCTGGTACTATGAGACGAGGGAAATCTTTAACGAATGACCCGAGACCAAGGTTGTTCGCATTCGGGAATATCCTCGTTTGATGACCAGGGAATGAAGTTGCACAGATTACGGAGGTGTCCCCACCCGATGACCAGTGACCAGACCTATTCGCATATTCGGAAGTGTATACGGACGTGCCTACATAATATGCAAGCTTTGACCATGAGGGCTCGCGGGTCGAACGATGAAGTCAAAAGGCGTTTGCGGGTCTTGAGTCTTCAGTATCTTCGACGGCCAACTTTATCTTATAACAGATGCCCCCCAAGGCCTTGGCGTTGAGAAGTCTAAGTGAAGGACTTGCTTATCAGCACGCATAACCGCCTAATGCATTTTTTTGGAGGAGAGGTCGTACATGATTGGGCCTTCATTTATGAGCGCTAGCTTTCAGTTGGGAGGAAATGAAGCGGCTCTCGCCACGTATCTCCAGAATTAATGATCATGCCCGTTCGACTGTCGTGCCAAACGAATGGCCACCGCGTGTCACCAAATTTAAGGAATGATTGCTTATAAATATCCCTGAGGTCTGCGGGGATTTCTTTATTTCGAAAGTTCATCGGAGAGTTTCAAAAGTTCTTCTTCTCCCCTTTCTTTCATTTTCTTCTCGTGTACCTATCTCTCCCTGGCTTAACTTCATTTTCTTTTTTCCTCTAGGTATTCTCCTTTCTTTGTTCTATTCTTTTAATAACGATGGTGAGAGATTCCAATGATGAGACCGTCCCCTTGGGGGATGCAACTCCGGATTCTTCATCCTCAAACAATGCAAGAGTCCCTGCAGGGAGATACTCTGCATCTGGGTATCCTTCACTAATGACGGAGGAACGGCTAACTAAGTTACGGGAAAATACCGAATTCCCGACTCTGTCATTTTTCGGTTACCTGGAGAAGGAGAGACTCCGGATTCCCTAGCTCCGGGCTGTGTAGACCTATATGATTATCTTTTTATTCTCAGAGTGCGTCTTCCCCTTCGCCGTTTCTTTTGCAACATGCTTCATACCTACAAAATTGCCCCTGGACAACTTATTGTAAATGGTTGGTGGATGGTTCTGAGTGCTTTCGTTCTCTAGAAGCAAGCCGGCAATGGAGATTTAACCGTGGAGGAGTTCCTGAGAATGTTCTAGCTCAAGAAAGCTCCCTCCAGTGAGGGCTGGTATTACCTGTGTTACTAGCACTGGGATAATTATGTTTTGGGGAAATCCACTTCGAATTATCCCGGATGGAGGAAACGCTGGTTTTACGCCTCCGAAAAGTGGGAGTCTGAGACGGGATCCACCCCTGGGGGCCATAACGTGAGTCGCTTCTTTGGTGAAGGTGGGTGAAACTCCGCTCTGCCACGATTTCTACAGTAGTCTTAAACCCTTGTTTACCCAACTTCACTCGTATTCGCAAGTATTCCGACTGGGGGAAAACTAAGCTTGAAAGGGGGATCAACGAGAAGATCGTCAAAATTTACAAGCTATCAGCCCGTGACAGGAATATCGAGTCCTGTCTCTCACTCTCGCGACTTGCCGCTTCTGGACTGATATCTGAGGAGGAAGCTGTCATGGCAAATGTAGGAGAGAAGAGAGGATTGTTGCCTCGCCTGAGGGGTACCGGTTCGAAGAGACAGAAGAAGACGTCGACCGGTCCATCTCACCCAGCTAGTTGGTCGAGTGAGCCTGCCCAAAGCTCACAACCACGCGAGCCTCTTCCTGAGCCCGCAGTAGACGCTCCGGTAGTTCCTCCTGTGCCACCTGTCATCGATATCATCGACAATTCCCCAAGGAACGATGGGGCGGGGCCAAGTTGCCCCTCGACTAAGAGCCTTGCGAGCTTGATGCTGCTCGCAAGTTGATTCCTGCTCGCGAGCAACCCATTGCTCAAGATGCGAGCACTTCTCGGCTGGTCGTGGCTCAGCCTTCTGGAGTTGGGATGTTCACTGTCCCGAGTCACTTGCATCCGATTTGAAAGCTTTTGTTCGACAACATCACCCCTCAAACCTTTTGCACTCTTCCTGAACCCAGTCCCGAGGATCTTTCCTTAGATGCGGGGGTGAGGATGATCCAGGTAAAATTCTTTCGAATTCGACTTGTCTCTTTTATTTTTTTTAATCATTTGATAAATCTTTTACTCCTCAAACATGGACTGGATCTCATTATGCGGATGAGATGTGATATCATCACTGCTCGCCATATTATTGATAAGGCTAAAGGGAAGAGACTTGCACTGGAGAAGGCAGTCCAATGGAGAGACCAAGTCATCAAATCTAGCGAGACCTTGATCGTGAAGATGAATGAGGATAGAAACATCCTCATCGAGAAGATCCAGGTCTTGACTGATAGGTATCAAGCCTTGGATTCGAACTTCGTAAGGCTCGCGGAGATGAAGGAGAAGATAGAGAAAGAGAGAGAGAGATTTTCCACCAAGATAAAATCTCTCTAGAGGAGCAGCTCGCTGAGAGTAGGTCGTGACTGAAAGAAGTCTGCGACAGCTTAGAGAAAGAACAATCAGCCCTCGCGCAGCTCAGAGATAATTCCATCCATTGGGAGGAGGAAAGAGTGGCCTACGTCAAGATGCTATCCTAAGAGGGACCTCGAGCTGTCATGGAGTTCCATACCTCGCAGTTGTACGACGACGAGCGATACGAGTCGTACGATGCTGGTTGCGACTTCGCACTGAGAGTAGTGCAGCGGATATCTCCATCGTTCGATATGGGAGAATTTGAGAGAGTCGCAGCCATCGTTGCTGCAGAGGAGAGGGCAGCCACTGAAAACGAGGTCACAGAGACTACACAAGCTGCAGGGGTCCCGGAAGCGGGCCCTGAGGTAAAGAGTGGCGCTCCTCCTCCAAATGATGCACGGGAATGATCTCATCTTCTCTTTCTTTTGCTTTCTCATGTAAACCTTAGTCGCTCCCCTGTTGTAAAACTTTCCAGATATCTTTCTTAATAGAACGAATACATTTTTTGATATTTTGGCTTCTTCAAGTGATAGATAATTTGTGTGTTGAATGCAAGAATGCTTAACTCATGAAGAATAAGTTATGCTCAATCCGGGGGTCTTGATGACCATGTCCACATAGAGATAAACTAATCTATCGATTGAGGCTTTGACTCCACCGAGAGCAGAAGATTTGGTCAAGAGAATGTACATATTCTCTTTAGGGCTATTCGGGTCCAACAAATGGAGTAGCGACCAAAAGAAAATCCATCTTTATTCAAATGTTATTTGAATTTACATCGAGTTATGGAAACTATTGAACTAGATGCTTTACGTGCCAAGGACGACATAGGGGTCTTCTTCACATGTCTTCGAGATAATATGTACCTGGTCACACAATTCTGATAACTCGATAGGGGCCTTCCCAATTTGGGTCCAACGAGCGAGCTGGTGTTCCAAGGTTTTATTTAAGGACCAAATCGCAGAGCTGAAAAGTTCTAGGTTTGACCTTTGCGTTACGATAGCGAGCTATACGCTGTTGGTAAGCTGCTGCTCAAAGTTGGGATGTGTCCCTTCTCTCTTCCAAGAGATCGAGATGAAGCCTCAGACCCTCTTGATTGCTCATTGAGTCGTACTGCTCGATTCGGTACGAGGGTACTTTAACTTCAACGAAAATGACTGCGTCTATGCCGAATGCCAAAGAGAAAGGAGTTTCTCTAGTTGACGTGTGAGTTGTCGTTCTATAGGCCCACAAGACTTCAGGTAGAAGCTCCAGACACATACCTTTACATTCATCGAGTTTAGTTTTCAGATGATGTTTGATGATCTTATTAACTACTTCAACTTGTCCATTAGCCTGGGGATGATATGGGGAGGTTCGAATACTTCTTATCTTCCATTTCTCATAAAAATCTGAGAATGCAGCTGTTAGAACTTAGAAAAAAGGAGAATAAGAACTTGCTTGTCAGCAGTCCTTCTTTTGTTTTTTCCTATGTTTCTTTTATTCTGGGGGAATTATGAGTATAGAGACATTTATAGACAATCATAAGCAATCACAAAGTGTACACAAGAGGGAGATATCGCAAGGCGAATTTTATTCCAGAGATTCTGAGATCTTTTACATTCCAGGCTGTGATACTGCTCACAAGCCTTTAATTACATCAATGGTTGATCACCCTTGATTGGAAGGCAAAAGACTAATCCGCCGGAAATTATGGTCTTGAGTTCATGGTCGTTTAGACCTTTGTTTTCTTGTTATGGACTGAGCCACATTTATTAGACACGCCGGATGTCTATGTCCCATTTTCTTTCGGATTGTCCGGGTTGAGAGACTGTCAGGATTCGAGTGGTGCAACTCTGGGCCCTCGCCTATTACTATGAACAGGTGACCGTTGGAATACACGATCCTCGAATGTTGGTCGGCATAACCCAAGGCCCGCGCCCGTACTTTTATGACGGGTGACCTTAGGAGAGCACTCCGCAACGTTCCCGAATGAGGTTTCTAATCGAGTGGTGCAACTCTGGGCCCGCGCCTGTTACTGTGAATAGGTGACCGCTGGAATACACGAACATCGAAATGTTGGTCGGCATAACCTAAAGCCCGCGCCTGTTACTATGAATAGGTGACTTTAGGAAAGCAATCCGCAACTGCCTCATCAGGTCAACCGACAGACCCGTTGTCGATGGGTAGGGCATCGACTGTCTTTTTCATAGTGGCAATCCATAGCAGGATGTGTCAAGCTTAGTTTGAACTCTTTGTTTGTGGTTTCTCGTGGTAACCATAACCCCTTAGGTTTAGCCTCGGACCTTTATCCTGGATGAATAGAGCTTTGTACAGTAAAGTAAACGTATTTCTTCTGGAGTCGGGTGACTCGTCTTCGAGAACACTCTTTCTTCTGAGTATTTTTCAATGATCTGTTTGGGATCAGATAGGCTTTGTCGAGCCAAGATCTTTTGAGGATGTCAATTCAATAGGCTGGATCGACTGTTTTCGATGCCTGTAAGTGGCCAAGTGTAGGGTCCGATGGACTCCTGTTCATGCCAATTTCTTATGAATGATGGGGATCGGTGCCCCGTAAATGCTTAACTCGGCTGTTGGATAGCCTGAGTACTTCAGCTTTGCCTCGGCGTCTTTGAGATCGTGGTTGATTTCATTTGGCATTAGTCAATTTTCAAGCCAACATGGCACTTCCCAAGGCTGAAAATGACTAAGTAGTGGACCTGTTTGCGGTCTGATTAGAGAAATCGGTGAGTATTATCGATAACCGTCTTTGAACAGGGGTGGATTACGTCCACAAAGATCGCGGTGTGATCGCGTTTCGATTTGCTTAACAGAAATCAATTTCCGGGCCAACAGGGCACTTCCTAGGGCTGGAAATGACGATGTAGTGGACCTGGTTGCGGTCTAATCAGGGAAATCGGTGAATATTATCGATGGCCGTCTTGGAACAGGAGTGGATTACGTCCACGAAGATCGCGATGCGATCGCGTTTCGATTTGCTTAGTGGAAGTCGATTTCCGGGCCAATAGGGCACTTCCTAGGGCTGAAAATGACTAAGTGGCGGGCCTGCCGAGCGCTTGATTAGGGTATTCGAGGGTCCTGAGATCAGATAACCTTGTCGCGATGCATGATTATGGTGTATCATGTCAAGTAGAAGAAAAGTTTTCCTTTCGGGCTAGGTCCAATTCTTCTCATTTTCGGCCGTTTTCGGCTCTTTCGGAAGGATTTTTGGAGTTGCCAAATTGGCTTAGTGTTGGTCATTTTGGACCAAAACACTGATTTGGGCCACTTATCATTGACCGTTGGAGAATCTGATTCGATGGATGGATAGAACTCATCGAGACGCATCTAGGAGAGGCGGTTTCATCAAAACCTGATCCCGGACGAAGGCGGGCCGCACAACGGAAGGTCCACCCCTCCAACCAGCGTCCAGGCGCATGGAGGGGTGTGTGTAGGCGCATGTGGCCATTTTGGACAAGGTGCCAGGCGCATGTCATCATCTCTCAGGCGCATGTCATCATTTTTTCATGAAAATGGATGAAGGGGAGGTGTTCCGGGCGCATGTGGTAGTGCATATGCACCTGGACCCAAAGAGTGGGCGCATGTCTCTCCCAGACTTAGAGAAAATTTGAGATTTTCTGGCCAGAAAAGCCGGCGCATGTGGGGGAAAAGCCGGCGCATGTGCCCAACACTTAGAAAATTTTCAGGATTTCTTCCTGAACTTGGGATTCCGGCAAGGGAAATCCCTTTCCGGCGAGGGATTCTAGCAAGGGAATCCACTCCGGCCAAGGCATCCGGCAAGGGGAAACAGAGCAAGCGCATGTGGTGCTTACATCGCTCCGAGGTCGGCGGGGGATGATCTCGTGCTGATGAAATGAAGTGACATCGCTATTTATAGGGGGTAATCAGGTTCGGGTCTGGTTCGGCGGGTATTTCCCGACGCATGTGGTAGAAAACAGTGTCAAGCGCATGTGGCAGAAAGCAGCCAAGCGCATGTGGTGGATCCGGGCACATGTGCTTTACTGGCGCATTTCCCAGTGCTTTTCGAAAAAGTGTTTAATTCACTCCATTTCACTAATAAGGTGCAAGCGCATGTGGTTGGAGGCCAGGCGCATGTCCTTTTCCGGCACTTTTCCACTACTTAGCCAGATTTTCAGGATTTCAGCACCTAGAAAATTTCAGGATATTATCTCCGACGGGGGACCTCCAAAGGACAGCTACCTTTTGTAGACATGCACTCACTGTCACCAAGCCACTTCTAAGGTATGATTGACCTCCTGAATGAACGGGATGGGGTGTGGAAGTCCAGATGTTGCTAATTTTGGTACTTCATTCCTAATTTGGAGCCTCCGGGTCGGCTTGTCGTATAGGAACGTTGTTCCAGGGAGCGCGTGCATGGAAATACACATCGTAATGACTTCAAACTTGCTATTTAAGAGTTTTGGGGTGCTCCGGATCATTTGGTGGAAGCGCATGTCCAGTTCCACTCTAAAATGGTAGCTGTAGGCTTATGGACCCTTTTTGGTCAGTTTCGGGTAGGGACGAAACGCATTTCGAGGTGCGCGGGTAAAAATATGCATTGGATGACTTCGAAACTTGTAGGTTAAGGGTTTTAGGAAATTTTGGATCATTTGGCGGTGAAGCGCATGTCCAGTTCCGCTTCGAAATGCTGTTTACGAATTTTGGTCGCTACTAAGCGATCAGGGTTGTGCTGGGGTTTGCAGGGCTTTTCCGACCTCAAAACTGATCCAAATTATTGTCAATAGACCACGGGATGTTGTTTTACAATGGGTACAAATTTGAGCCCCAACAGCAGCGTTATCAAACTATTTTCTGTTGTCGATGATTATAGTGTAGGGGAGTTCATAACGGCATATGATGTTTCTCCACATGAACTTAGTAGTTTGCTTTTTGGTGATTGTGGTTAGAGGTTCTGCCTCGACCCATTTGGTGAAGTAATCGATTGTTACAATTTCAAACCTGTTCTGGCCTTTTCTGGTGGGCAATGGTCCGATTATATCAACTCCCCATTGGGCGAAGGGCTAAGGGTCGTCCATCGGCGTCATCTGCTCAGATGGTACATGAGGGATTGGGGAATATCGCTGGCATTTGTCGCATTTCTTAGAAATTCAATTGCGTCTACCTTTGTGGTGGGCCAGTAGTACCCTTGCCTCATTGCTTTATATGCTAAAGATCATCCCTTAGGATGGTTACCGCATGCCCCCTGGTGTATTTCATCAATAATGCGGTGTGCCTCTTCTGGATGGTGTCACTCCCCAAATTCGGTTCTCGACGTCCATTCGCTGTAACCCGAATTCAGAGGTGGCAGCCTCCGTAGTACCCCGATCTCGGATCCTAACCCTACACGTTAGGTTCCGATCCTGGGATACCACAAGGAGGATTTTAGGGTCTGAAATTTTTTTTAACATGAGCATCACCATATGAGTACCATCAAAGACAAAACACAATATTTCCACTAAATCTTTTCGTTTATATACAGTACTGGAAAGTAAATACACAATGCGTAAATATAAAAACTGTGCACACTTCGGCACCTCCTGCTACTGCACTACAAACTCCAACTCAACGTTGCTGATATACTCTGGTAGAACCTGCAGCGTAACAAACGCGCATAAGCTTCGAACGAAGCTTCGTGAGTGCGTGTGTGCGTGCACAATGCGTATGACAAGCATGATAAATATCAGAGTAAGCAGTAAAGCATGATGAGAACTTTAAACCAAGACTTAGCCTAATTAGGCTATACGATCATGTGATATGAATAACTAGCCTACCACGGCTATGCAAGCATGCAATACAGATAACTAGCCTACCATGGCTATGCAAGCATGCAATACAGGTAACCAGCCTACCAAGGCTATATACTCATACTGTGCAATGGCCTACAGGGCCTAATGTCACATACAATGATCCAATGCATGTATGCAAATCACCACCTCTCAGTACAGTGGTCCAGATGCGAACAGTCAAAACGCAATCACGTAAGCAATGCAGGAATCGGAACTGGTAGCTCGCCCAGTATGGTAGCTCGCCCAGGCTTACAGCCTCGCCCACATCACACCCGCCCACATCAGGACCGTCCCACACCATACAGAACATCAGTCACATCACTGATACCAATACCATCTCTGAAACGGAACATCACCGGGGTCTCACAGACCTCACTACTCACCAGTAGAATGCCAAAGCCTATCTGGTGCAATAGCGGACCTACTTACAGCTGGTCAAACTCAACCCCCTTTGCCAACACTCTTCCGGCAGGTTAGGTCAGACCTCCTTCCAAACTGACCACGTGCAGTGGATAACACCGCCGTTTGGTATTCGGCATACTAGTGTATGATTAAACCACCCGGTCCTTGAATGGAGCACCCACCTTGGTACCAACGGGATCAGGGACTTTCACCCAGGGACATCTATGGCATCCTGTTTAAAGATCACATATTTCCGGTGTTCCTGCAAACCACGATGGAGCTGTGGTTGCAACGTAGTAACCATGCTATATGCGGCACAAGCAGACGGTGCGAAATGCAACCATGCATACAAACGTGGGACGACATGCCCGTGCAAGTCTCCAAAGAGCACCATAAAACTATAAGGTCTCAAACACAATGTCACCGTCAGCTGGTAATGAATTGCACGACAATCACGACCGATATGGCCGGTTGATACAAGACAATCAGATGAGCCAAGCATTCATGATGCATGAGTCAAGTATACAGTATGAGTGCCAACAAGTAGTTCATCTACCACGATGGCTATAAATCAATCTAGTCCAACCTATTTGAGATATGATTAAGATGAGGGGACACATATGAATGATCGAGTCATAGTGCGGGATGTCGCTAGCCAGGGAATCTCGCACCAAGGGCTACAAGGTATGCTAAGCTATTCCTACCATACAGTGTAAGTCAGGATGATAGATTCCTGTCCTCGAATAGTCCCATACCTATTGGAGAGGTTTGCGATAGAGAGCACGTGAATTACATTTGCGCGACTACATCTCGAATGCTTTATGAATGCGTTTATGCCCTAGTGGTCCCCAACTAACAATGGTGATTCGGGATGCATACTCATTACACATGCATGGTGGTCGTCGAAGCATATAGTATAAAGATCACATATGAGTATTCCAACAACACTACGTGTGGCAACAGACATACTAAAAATAGCATAAAAAGATAATTCACTTATAATACAAGCAAACATAAAGAGATAAGACTCTAAGTGGATGGTATACAACAACACAGACGGACCAACAACTGAACAGTGTGGATTAACCTCCAACATTCAAATGACCCAAATGGAAATAAAATAATTGAATACACTACCGACACATCAAAGGTAGAACATACTTGA
Source organism: Liriodendron chinense (assembly GCA_003013855.2). NCBI lineage: Eukaryota > Viridiplantae > Streptophyta > Magnoliopsida > Magnoliales > Magnoliaceae > Liriodendron > Liriodendron chinense. The sequence continues at coordinate 128,315 of PVNU02000867.1, read as the reverse complement.
GCGGCAAGAGTGGAATACTCAAAATCATGCCGAGACCCATAATCCTGTAGTACAGTTGGGATAAACACAATAATGGTCCATAAAAGGAATATTATAGAACGGATTGAAAGATAGACAGGTTATGACAGAGAATCATAAATGGTAGGGAAATCTGAGACAGATGATCAATACAATGAGGTCCGAAAAGGGACAACAGGTCTAACCTCATACTACAAGATAGGCTCCATATAATGGATGGCCTAGATGTCATACGAACATCGAGGATGAGCCCCACACTCGCCCTAAAGGTAAACGGACGGTGTGGATGAGATATACACGATATGGTGGTCTTTATAATTGGGTACAAGGGTAGAAGGGGTGAGTCATATGAGTATACAAGCTGAGTTACCAAGATCAATCAACATGCTGAGTCAACAAGGTGAGTCAACAAGGCGGGTCAACAAGGCGGGTCAACATGGTGAGTTAACAAGGTGAATTGACAAGACGGTTCCACATGGTGAGTTTAAGAAGGTAGCCCTGTGACTTGGATCAAGCAAACTCTAAGGATGACCTTTCAATAAGGGTTTACACAACTAATCATCAAGGTGGATCCATAGGATGGACAACGCGGTCATTCGAACACGCACACTAAGGTGGTCCCAAGGCCATCCTGTACATAACATGCTAGGGTCCATTCATTTGGATGGTTTGGATTAAGCACAAAATTAAGGCGGTCCTAATCGATGGGCAACATACATATCGCACCATGGAGGCCAATAGCTGACGTGGATAGAACACATGCATAACAAGGTGGACCCGTGGTTGGGTATAACCGCACAAAGGAGTGGGGAAGCCACATACATCAATGAGCCCCAACAGTTTGGGATCAACCCGATATTTGTGCTTTCCCCACTAATCAAGTGAGATGGCAAACAAACACCATGGTGGGGCCCGCACACCACACGTGTGGAACCCCACCTATGGCTGGGTGACTTATGAACAGGAAGGATGGCAAATAAACATAACAGATGGGTCCTGTAAAGTTTCCAATGGTAGGCATTCAATCACCCTTATTTTCTACGTGTGGCCCACCTAAAACTGGGCCCACACCCCTGCCAAGAAGAACGACACGATATACTCAATATTCATCAAGGTGGGACCCAAAGTCGGGCCCCATCACCTTTGGTTAGATGGAAAAATAAACATTACAATGGCCCCAAGGAAGGTTTCAAAGGTGGGCATCAATGGCCACGGTTTCCTACAATGTGGTCCACTTGAGGTTTGTATTTACCTCATCATGAGAGCCCACGGCCCTAGAATAATATGAAAAAGCAGATGGGCGGCATACATAAAACAGATACATCGTGGTGGGACCCATAGAGCGTAGCACCCAAATGGGTCCCAAGAGTTTTGAATCAAACTAATATTTCTATTTTCCATTTACCCATATACATGTGATTTTATGAACAGGTTGAATGACAAATAAACATCACTGTAGGGCTGGGAAGATTTCAACGGTGGAGATCATTATTCCCACTGTTTCGTGTGACATGGTCCACTTGACAATTGGATATGCTTAAATTTTGGGCTCAGCCACTAAGATGAGCTGGAAAAACATATGGACTGGATTGATAAAGCACATACATTCAAGGTGGGCCCAACGAGTGGGGCCCATTGACATTACCCATATAGGCTAAGCTGCTGGGCAGCAGCGTCCCCTGGACGCTGTCTGTCCAGCAGCAGCATTTTATTATTATTATTATTATTATTATTTATTTATATTTTTATATTTTTTTTATTTTTTTTTATTTTACTCTCAACAAGTGGGGCCCATAGCAGTTTTGATCAAGCTGATATCTTTGTTTTTCCTTTCTCCATGTATGTGTGAACTTATGAACAGGTTGGATCTCAAATAAACATCACGGTGGGCCATAAGAAGGTTTCAACGGTAGGGCCATTGTCCCTACTGTTTTCTGTGGTGGGGCCCCCTTGAGACTTGGATCTGACCCATGCTTGGGATCATGCCCTAAAATGATCTCACCAAACGGATGGACGGTGTGGATTACAGCACATGCATCATGGTGGGACCCACAACTGGGCCACCAGCTGGCACGAGCCAGCGTCCAAGGATGCTGTCACTCCAGCGTCAGCCCCTTCATCTTTCCTTTCTTTCTTTCTTTCTTTTTTTTTGTTTGTTACACTCATATCATGTGGGGCCCACATGGGACTGATCCACTCCGTTCATCAGGTTCTCCGTCTCAAGAGGAACCCATAGAGCCCAATATTGGGTATGTTACGGGGTCTACAAACATTAGTGTGGGCCGAAGCAGTTTCGACAGTGGACATCATTCACCCCACTGTTTCATGTGGTGCGGCCCACTTAAGAATTGAATATGCTTCATATTTGGGCCTTAGCCCTAAAATGATATGGGAAAATAGATAGACGGTGTGGATGGAACACAAACATCAAGGTGGGTCCCACGAGTGGGGACCCCAGCCAATGTCCAAGGTGACGCTGGACGTTCCAGCGTCAAACGTCCAGACGCTGGACGTCCAGAGTCCTTTTTTTTTTTGGTTTCTTTTTTTTTTTGTGGTTATTTCAAGTGGGGCCCACTTATGGACAATCCACCCCCTCCATCATGTTCCCCAGCTCATTGGGGTTCTAACAAGCCCAATATTGGGCAGGTAATATGGTCCACAAACATCACGGTGGGCCCAAGAAGCCTTGGCAGTCGTTTCCACTGTTTTCTATGGTGTGGTCCACCTGAGATCTGGATCTTCTTCATTTTTGGCGCCCAGCCATAAAATGGGGTGGAGAAACAGCTGGACGGCGTGGATCTAATACATACATCAAGGTGGGTCCCACGTGTGGGGACTTGTCCACGCCCAAAAGGGGCTGTAGCCCACGAGCTGCTGGGCAGCAGCGTCCCCTGGACGCTGACTGTCCAGCGCCCCCTATTCCTTCTCTTCTTCTTTTATTTATTTATTTATTTATTTATTATTATTATTATTATAATAAGGTGGGTCCCATTCATAGACGATCCAGCCCACCCATCGCTTTGCCCATCACAAGGTGGGCCCAAGGAAAAGAAAATGAAAGATAAATAAGAAAAATGGGGGAATTTTGCACTCACAATGATGGTTGGACGGTTGGATTGCCGATCGGACGGTCCGGATGATGATCGGGGTCCTCCAAGCTTGATCTCCTCCTTCAATCTCTCTAACTCTCTCTTTCTCTCTCTTGATCTCCCTCTAAATCTCTCTACTTCTCTCTCTTCTCTCTCTTCTCTCTCTCTCTCTCTCTCTCTCTCTCTCTCTCTCTCTCTCTTATCTTGGAATTGAGAAGGCCACCACCCCCACGTATGGCTCTTGTATGGGAGAGAGGGGGGGGGGGGGGTACATGAGATGATTATGATGATGATGGGAGAGGACATGGGGGAATGGGTTGTGGTTGACTTTTGGTGAGAGAGGATGGGGTGGGTATGGTGATGATGGCTAGATAATGATGGAGGTATGGGTGAGGGTGATGGTGATAGATTTGACATGTTGTTGGGAATTGTGCAAGTGGGGCCCACGCCACACGCGCGTTGCGTGGCCCACCTCGAATTGCACAAACGTATGCATCTAACACACCGGGTATCGCCATGGGGCGTGCCGCGCGGTGTTGGAATCGTGGCGCCCGCGCGGTCGCAAGGGTACAAGTCTTGGGTCGTTGCGGTACTAAATCAGGGTCGCGTTCAAGGTTCTCTAATTTGGTCCGTCCGGGACGTACCGGTACCGGAAACTAAACGTACGGAGGGCAATTCAGGGTATGAGTCTTACAGATGGAGACACCTTAAGTATGGTAAAGCAAAGCTTTTATGCAGTAAAATTCCATTTTGTAAGGTGTACCTGGCAGCACGATAACGAATTTGTCGCACGAATTTTTTATCATCTAGGAGTTGTCCGCTTTTGAGGTAAAGGACGATGGGTCCATCCAACATGGAGAGGAATGCACTGTAACTACTTGCTCTGGGGCGAATTGATCTATACTCGGAGTTTGGAGATACTCGACAGAAACAGATTGTGTCAAATCTCTGGTGCGGAAGTTAAGTTTGCTAAGGAATCTGCGAGCTTATTCTTCTTGGAAGGAATGTGAATTATTTCATATTTGCTTAGCTTTGTGAGTAAGATAAGTACTCGATATTTGTACATAGCCATTCGTTCTTCTTTCGCCTTGAATTCACCGAGCACTTGGTTAACTATGAGTTGAGAATCACTATGAACAAGTAAATTCTGTATTGCGAGCACATTCGCTAGTTCGAGGCCGACAATCAAAGCCTCATATTCCGCTTTATTGTTAGATACATGAGTGTCAAAGTGTAACGCATATTGAAAATGCGATCCGTCAGGAGCGATTAGGATCAAGCTGGCTTCGCTACCAGTGGCGCATGAGGACCTATCCACAAAGAGCGACCAGGGAGCCTGGTCGTTGGTCGCAGGGTCATTGTTGGAGATGGAATCACCTGTGGTCAAATACGTGAATTCAATGATAAAATCAACTACGGATTGGGCCTTGGCGGTTCTTGAACAGAACGAAATGTCGCATTCACCAAGCTCAATTGCCCATTTAGTCAATCGCCCTGATACCTCAGGCTTCTGAAGGACTTGCCTTAATGGATGATTCATAGGTACCAATATAGAGTGGGCTTGGAAATATGGTCGTAATTTCTGGGCTATAGTCACTAAAGCGAGAGCTAATTTCTCTATATCAGAATATCGAGTTTTGGCATCTACCATTGCTCGACTAATATAATAAATGAGCCTTTGGATCCTAGAATCTTCTCTTATTAAGGTGGCACTAACGGCCGTGGAAGATACAGATAAATAAAGGAGATGCTCATGTGGAACAAGTTTGGATAAGATAGGAGGCGTACTCATATATTGCTTCAGTTGTTAAAATGCCTCCTCACACTGTTGGGTCCATCCCAGTTGGTTTTTGTGGTAGTGCGGAGAAGCTTGAGGAAAGGAAGGCACTTATCAGAGGTGCACGAAATAAACCTATTCAGTGATGCAATGCGACCAGCCAGCCATTGGACATCTTTGAGAGTGGATGGAGACTTCATTTCGATCAAGGCTTTTATTTTCTCAGGGTTTGCTTCGATCCCCCGTTGACTGACATGAACCCAAGAAATTTTTCAGCAGAGACCCCGAAGGTACATTTTTCCAGATTTAACTTCATTTGGAACTTCCTCATCAGGTTGAAGGTGTCCCGGAGGTCTGCGAAATGATCATTGGCTGTGACGCTTTTCACGAGCATGTCATCGACGTAAACTTCCACATTCTTGCCTATTTGTGCAGCGAACATTTTGTTGACCAAACGCTGATAAGCGGCACCTGCATTCTTGAGACCGAAAGGCATTACTTTGTAACAATACAACCCGATCAGTGATAAAGACAGTATTTTGAAGGTCGGGCGGATGCATCATGATTTGGTTATAACCAGAATAGGCGTCCATAAAGCTTAGCAGGGCATGCCTTGCTGTTGAATCAACCAATTGATCGATACGGGGAGTTGGGAAACTGTCCTTTGGGCACGCCTTGTTCAGATCAGAATAATCTATACACATTCTCCATTTACCATTGGCTTTGCGAACAAGGACTACATTCACGATCCATTCTTGATAGTCAACCTCCTCAAAAAAATTGACGGCTAATAACTTTTCAACCTTAGTTTTAATCACCATTTGCCTTTCTGTGGTGACCGCTCGTTGACATTGATGAACAGGTTTATACTTCGGGTCGACATTTAGACGATGGACCACAACGTTGGGGTCGATACCTAGCATGTCTTCATGAGACTAAGCAAACACATCTTGATATTCGGCTAGAAAATGAACCAGATTTGCTCGAAAGACGCCGCTCAAAGAGGATCCGATGTAAACCTTCTTGGAGCGAATATCTTTGGATAAGTGAATTTCAACTATCTCCTCCCCTGGGGTCCCTGATTGATGATCGCTCTCCCCTGGATCCAATGTTGTCACTATCGAAAGATCTACTAAGTCTCCTGTAATTGCCATAATAGGAGTTGCTTGGGCATTTTTTTGATCTTGTACGACTATTTTTTAGCATGCTCGAGCTTCTTTCTGATTCCCTCGTACTACCCCGACTCCGCTTGGAGTAGGAAATTTGATGCATAGATACAAGGGGTGTAAAGTTGCCCCTATTTTGGTGAGCGAGGGTCTACCCAAAATGGCATTCTATGCTGATTTTTAATCCACCACAAGGAAATTGATAAACACTGTGGTTTTGGCTAGATTTTCTCCAAAGGTGACAGGAAGGTTGATGCTTCCTTCTGGTGTTACAACTTCACCTCCGAAGCCAACGAGGGGAGTGGAGATAGGTTTGAGTAAATTTCTGGTCAGTGCCATTTTATTAAAGGCTTCCAAGTAAAGGACATCTACGGAGCTACCTATATCCAACATAATACGGTGAGTTAAATAGTTTGATACCTTTAATGCGACCATGATGGAGTCCTCGTGGGGGAAATGAATTTCTTCAGCATCTTCAAGAGAAAAAGAGATTGGATGATTGCTGGGATTTGACGTATCGGACGATTTTTCCAGCCAATAAATATGTTGAGGCTTCTGAGATGCCTTACGAGCATATGCCTTTCTTGAAGCTTGAGAATCTCCCTCGCAAGCTGGACCTCCAGCAATAGTGCGAATTTCATCGGTGGGTTCCGCGTCTTCCTGTGGAGGATGATGTTGAGGCGACTTTTTTCTTTGTGATGAGGTATCGGTTATTTTAGGCGATCGATCCTATCGCGCAATGTAATCCTAGAGATGTCCCTTCCGGATGAGAGCTTCGATTTGATCTTTCAGAGATATACAATCTTGGGTGTTATGCCCATGATCTTTGTGGAAATAGCAGAACTTTCTCTTGTCTCTTTTTTCAGGATCTGATTTAATCCTTGGAGGCCACTTTACATAAGATTTATGCTTTATTTTCATATGTACTTTCTCAGGAGATTGATTAAGAGGTGTATAGTTATGATATTTACCGGAATAAGGTTTCTTAGGGGAATGATCTCGCCGATCGCGCCGGTATTTCCTATCAGAGGAAGAGATCTCCTCGGACTTACATTTCCTTCCTTGCATACCGTGACGAGCTAAAGCAACTTCTTCTACATTAATGTATTTTTTAGCCTTAGCCTGGAATTCAACCATGGTTTTAGGAGGGTTCTTATCTAGAGCAAATCAGAATTTCTCGCTGGTGATTCCTGCTATAAGGGCAGTGAGGCCTTTGTCTTCAGTATAACCTTCAGTCTGGACGGCTTCTACAGTGAACCGAATTGTAAACTCCTTGATTGTTTCTCCACGTTGCTGTTTTAGATCCGATAAATGAGATGCTGGTTTTTTGGTACGGATGCTTCCCATAAATTGAGAGAGGAAGAGATCCGATAATTGGGAGAAGGATTCAATAGACCGAGGTTTTAGGCCTCGAAACCATGTGCATGTTGCATCCTTTAGAGTTAAGGAAAAAGCCCTACACATAATTTCTGAACTATATCCTTCTGATTCCATGAGAGACCTATAAGTCTCCAAATGCTCGAGAGGATCGCCGATACCCGTATATGGGACGATACTAGGAGTTCGATATTTTCTAGGTAAAGAGGCCTCCATTATCTCACGGGTAAAGGGGGGTTCAGATCGATGGATTAATGCAAAAGCAGCAGGTGGGATATTAGATCGATACTGTTGTTCCATGTCAGTGAAATGATCTTCAATTTTCTTGAGATCTCCTTCCAAAGGTAAAGTGTAACCCGATGTTTTGACGTCAGATCCCTGAGATCGTTGTTGTCGAGAGGTACTAGAGTGGATAGATTGCGGAGGGGGCGTTGGGGCTTGATTACCGAGTGACATTCGAGTTGAGGGAGGATTTCGCTGAGTTCATAGTTCATCTGCAGAATGTATGGAGGCTACTGGTGCGGATCGTAGTGCCGGCCCTTTTAGAGGTTGATGTGGTTCAGGAAAATGTTAATCGGACCGATTAGATAAGGTTTGAAGTCCAACTTTGAGGGTAAGGAGTGTGTCTCCGACGAAATGCATGACATCGTCGTAGCCACCAGACATATCGTGAAATGGATTCTGCGATGGCAGGTTGGACTCTTCCAGGGGAATCCCCGTTGAAGCAGTCTGAGGGAGATTGGGCGTTGGTTCAGGGATGTCAGATGGAGGTAACATCTGCCTTGAAGTGGAGGGGCGAGCCGTCTTCTTAGGAGGTATAGTGGGAGGTAATCAATCGATGATGAGAGCGATTTGAACCAAGAAGTTCCCACAGACGGTGCCAATCTGTTAACGTCTAATTTAGTAACAGGCTCCTCTAAAGCGTTTACCTTCCTTCAGGCGAGCTCCCCTCCAGACCTGAAAGCCAAAGAAGAAAGCTAAGGGTGGCTGGTGTTCAGCCATTAGCCCTCCGAAGCTTAAGTTAGATGGGGTTTGGCAGTAAGGTAAAAATGCGAGATGTGGACTTAGAGATTGTGTACCTTTATCTTCTGTGGAACCACCAATTTATACAAATCTGAGTGATTCAATATGTTACGCAAGCTGTTAAGATCATTACTGATTTAAGGGGATAAGGAGCTTATCTTGCTAATCCAAGATGGTATAACCACTTTAGGTATCTAGTTGGTTACATTCCTTGATGAGAGACTTCCACAATGTGGAACTAAGAATGGACATAAGCCAAAGCCGGCCTATACAGGCTGCTGGTACTATGAGACGAGGGAAATCCTTAATGAACGAACTAAGACCAAGGCTGCTCACATTAGGGAATATCCTCGTTTGATGACCAGGGAATGAAGTTGCGCGGATTAAGGAGGTGTCCCCACCCGATGACCAGCGACTAAGCCTATTCGCATATTCGGAAGTGTATACGGACGTGCCTACATGATATGCGAGCTTCGACCATGAGGGTTCACGGGTCGAACGATGAAGTCAAAAGGCGCTCACGGGTCTTGAGTCTTCAGTATCTTCGACGGCCAACTTTATCCTATAACAATTGCCATGATGGGTTTGTTTATATTCGAATTGTAGTAACCCCAGAGCATGCCATAGTCTCTTGGCATGGCTGTTACTTCGAAGGCTACAAGTTCGAGTTCTATGTGCTTCATTAGAACTAGAAATTTGATTTTCAAATTTAAGTGGGACTATTTGTGCTTGAATGTTATATCCTCCAATTAGATGAGAGATAAAACTTTTGATTCTAATTGTGTTGTGCTTGGATAAATGGATTAGTATTGAACTACTACAAGTGGATCCTTGATGCTCTAGTTCTTTCCAAATATCAGATTTTCTTGTTTAATGTTAAAAATTGTTTTCCTAAACTTCTTGGATTCTAGTTTTTTGAGTAGTTGGAATTGTTTACTTCTTTCCCTGTGGATCGACCTCGGTTTTACCGAGAATTATTACTACATCGCAGCCTTACACTTGTGGCGAGCAAACACCAAGCATGTCTCTAAATTTTGTAGTGGTTCAAGTTGGAGTAGCTCCTCTTCTTCAAAGGATTCGAGCATGTTTACCTCGAAGAGCTCATCATCGTCATTCCTATGCCTTTTGCCCAAGTGGAACACATTCACCTCCAATGTCATGTTCCCAAAGGACAATTGCATCACCTCATTCCGGCAATTTATAATTGCGTTTGATGTAGCTAGGAATTGGCAGCCTAGAATCACCAGTATTTGATTGCTAGTATCCATAACCGGTTATGTGTCCAAGATGATGAAATCCACCGGGTAGTAGAATTTCTCGACTTGGACTAATACATCCTCAACTATCCCTCTTGGTACACAAATGGATCTATTAGCGAGTTGCAATGTGGTTTTGGTGAGTTTTAATTCACCAAGACCCAATTGCTCGTATACTGAGTATGGGATCAAATTTACAGTTGCCCTTAAGTCTAATAATGCACGCTCAATCTGGTAGTCACCAATGATACATGATATTGTGGGACTACCGGAATCCTTAAATTTTGTAGGGGTCTTTTAGGTGAGAATGACACTCACTTGTTCATTCAAAAAGGTCTTTTGTTGCACATTGTATTTGAAATTACGGTTTTACCACGAGTAAAGATACTTCAAGATATGCCTAAAGTCCTAGAGGGGGGGGGGGGGGGGGGGGGGGGGTGGTGAATGGGACTTTTTAAATATTCTTACTGATTTTAAAACCAGAATTGCATTCACACTTTAATTAACAATTACGAACTAGCAAGTGAAGACAATTGATCAAACAGTTGATAGGCATGATAGTACTAATCACTCAAATATGGCATATGAGCATTTTGTCAATCAATAGATAGGCATTCAGATAGGTATTAATAGACAAGACATAATAATGGACAAAATGCATTCACCACATTACGGAAGATGTTTAGTGGTTCGACGATGAGTCTACTCTACTCCCGGTTCAAGTGCTCAACTCCTTTGAGCACACTGGCATTCACTGTCGGAGGTTTTAAATGAGGTTCACCTCTCAACCTTTACAATCTACACAAGGACTTATCCTACTCAAGGACCACACATGTATTCTCCCGTGTCGGAGGCCTACGCAAGGACTTCCAAGTCATACATAAGGACACACGTCCTACTCAAGGACAACACCGAGATTGGGTCACAATCTCTAGATCCCAATCTCAATAAGAAGGGGAATCAAACAGTGGACTCTATAAGCTTAACCACTTACAAGAGATGAGCCCCGATACAGCGTCGTTGATTGAAGAAGCTTCGTCTTGGATGAATGATCTCTTCTTCAACTCCCTCAATCAGCAACCTTGTATTGATTGATGGCTTATAGCTTCTAAGGTGAGGGATTAGGGTTTGGAGAACCTATTTTGGGATATGGCTTTTATATGAAGGATGGGTTCTACATAAACCACCATTAATGGCGTTAATGACAAGAATATGACTATTTGGAGTTGGTCAAGAAGCCATTAAATAGGGGTTGAGTTCATGATTCAATCCAAGCTTTGAATGCTCTTTAATGTTGGTCAAATCAACATGGATTGAAGTATGAACTCAACAAATCTAAGGGAATGAGAGATAAGAATCATAAGGAAGAAGCCCAAACAAACCTTAGATGATGCTTGAGGTGATGCTTCCAAGATCCAAGCAAGATGGCTACACAGAGTGTCACGCCTTGAAATTCGGAACCCGAGTACAACAACCTAAAGCCCGAGTTTCAGAGTGTGAATTTAAAATTCAAGCATAGATTCCTTGAGATTCTATTCCACACATCGCATAACTAAAATAAATCCAAAATATAAAGTTTATTTTCCACTAATGTCTTACTACATCGAATTTTACAAATAAATCGACTACGGTTGGTGCTTGAGTAACATGTGTCCATCTAAATATTCTGCTCCATCTATGTCTTTATCTTCCTGAAGACCTGCAAGAACTGTGGTAATTTTAGTGAGCTAAAGCACAGAGAGGTTATTTCTATCACAGGTAATATTCCAGTTAATAAGAGATAGGATGCGAATCATCAATAGATAGAATTGTATGGAATATACGAGGATAAAGTTATGATTGATACACTTTATGATTTATTATCAATGAAACATGATTATCATGATGCCATGTGTTATAGTCAAATTACGGTAATCGGAGGTTCTCGCGAGAATTTAAGACGTGCGAGCACCCTTATAACAATATTCGACTTGCGAGCCACCTGGTCGAGTCTCGCACATTATACAAGTACGGCGCACAGTTACCGAGTCTTCGAGCCCTTATGGTCGATGATCGAATATTAGGAGAGTACGAAACATCTTTCTCGACTTGTGAGCAGCTCTACTCGCGGTCATTGAAAAGGCGTCACATCCCGTCATGCGAGCATCTCCCGTCATGCGAGCATCCTAGCTCGCGAGCATCTCCCGTCATGCAAGCATTCCCTGCTCGCGAGCAGCTCCCGACATATTAACAGCCCCCGTCATATGAGGAGCCTTGGTCTCTGGTCTCTGGTAATGACGTACCTCAGCTATAGTACCAGCAGTCCATATAGGCTGATTTTGGCTTTATCTGTAACTCCGAACTATGGGGGATCTCCATTAAGAGACGTAATCAGCTAGACGTCTGAAGTGTTTAGGCCACCCCCTTACCAAAGGATTAACACGATAAGCATCTTATCCCCTAAAACCAGTTGTGATCTTAACGGTTTGCGTAACAGATTGGATCACCTGGATCTATATAAATAGACGGTTCCATAGAGGAGAGAGGTACACAATATACAATCTCTAAACTCCTGAACTGTTGGTTTCCTTTATAACAATATCCTATCCGACTTAAGCTTCAGAGGGCTAACGACTGGACGCCGGCCACCCGTAGTTTTTCTTTATCTCTTTTCAGGTCCTGGAGGAAGCATCCTGAAAGGAAGGTAAACATCTGGAGGATCCTGTTACAAAATCCGACGTAAACAAATTGGCACCGTCTGTGGGAAACTTGATCACCAAGATTAGCCGCTCTCATCACTGATCGAAGTCCTCCCACCATGCCTCCCAAAAAGATAGTTCATCCTTCCACTTCAAGGCAGACGCTACCTCAGCCTGACATTACCGAACCAGCGTCCATCCCTCAAGCTACTTCGACGGGCCTCCCCTAGGGAGATCCCAACATGCCATCACAAAACCCGTTATTTAATACTTCTGGAAATCAAGAGGATGTCATGTGTTTCCTCGGAAACACACTCCTAACCCTCAACGCCGGATTTCAAGCCTTATCTAATCGGCTTGATCAGCACTTCCCGGAGCCCTAACGACGACCTTCCGAAGGATTGCCAGCACAACCTATACCAATGGTTTCCAGACATTCCTCAGACGAGCCACAAGTCCAACCAAATCCTCCTCCTTCTAATAGAATTCCACTCGGCAACCAAGCCCCGGTAATACCTCCCCATTCCATTCACTCCAGTACTTCTCGGCAACAACAATCTCAGGGGTCCACCGTCAAAACGTCAGGTTAGACCTTATCACGGGAAGGAGACCTCAAGAGAATCCATGATCGCTTTGATGATATGGAACAACGTTATCAGGCAAATCGATCATCTACTGCTGTGGTGTCGATACATCGATCCGAGTCTCTTTTCACCCACGAGGTCATGGAAGCACCTCTACCTAGGAAGTACCGCACGCCTGTCATCACCCCGTATACAGGTATAGGCGATCCTCTCGAACACCTGGAAACATATAGGTCTCTTATGGAGCTAGAGGGACATGGGTCAGAAATCATGTGTAGGGCTTTTTCTCTAACCTTAAAGGAGGCAGCTCGTACGTGGTTCCGGGGGCTAAAGCCTCGATCCATCGGGTCCTTTACACAGCTATCGAAGCTATTCCTCTCTCAATTCATGGGGATCATCCGTACTAAAAAGCCAGCATCTCACCTAATGGATTTAAAACAACAGCATGGGGAGATGATAAAAGAGTTTACAGTACGGTTCACTGCAGAAGCTGTCCAAACTGAAGGTTATTCCGAAGAAAAAGGCCTCACCGCCCTTATAGCCGAAATTACAAGAGAAAAATTTAAATTCGTCCTAGATAAGAACCATCCTAAAACCATGGCGGAATTCCAAGCAAAAGCTCAGAAATATATCAATGCAGAAGAAGTTGCTTTGGCACGTCATGGTATACAGGGCAAGAAGCGCAAGCCAGAGGAAACCTCTCCCTCGGATAAGAAATATCGGCGTGATCAACGAGACCGCTCTCCCAAGAATATTTATTTGGGTAAATACCATAACTACACTCCTCTCAATCGATCCCCTGAAAAGGTGCTAATGGAAATCAAGCATAAACCATACGTGAAATGGCCTGCAAAGATCAAATCTGATCCTGTAAAGAGAGATAAGAGCAAGTTTTGTTATTTTCACAAAGATCATGGGCATAGTACCCAAGATTGCATATCTTTACGAGACCACATCGAACCTCCCATTCGAAAAGGTCATCTTCAAGATTATGTTGTTCGGCAAGGTTGGTCGCCTAAAAGGGGAGAAGGCGCATCACACCAGAAGAAGTCACCTCACCATCACACTCCGCAAGAAGATGCTGAGCCTGCCGGAGAGATCCGAACCATTGCCGGAGGGCCAGCTTGTGGGGGAGATTCTCAAGCTTTGAGGAAAGCTTATACTCGTAAGGCATCTAAGAAACCCTAACATATTTACTGGCTGGAACAGAGACCTAACAAGTCAGAATTTGGCCATCCTCCAATCTCCTTCTCCCTCGAGGATGCTGAGGGGATCCACTTCCCTCACGAAGACTCCATCGTGGTCGCACTAAAGGTATCAAATTATCTGACTCATCATATTATGGTGGATACAGGTAGCTCTGTCGATATTCTATACCTGGAGGCTTTCAACAAAATGGCACTTGCCAGAAGCCTGCTCAAGCCGGTCTCAACTCCCCTCATCGGCTTCGGGGGCGAGGTGGTAACGCCGGAAGGTAGCATTGACCTCCCAGTCACCTTTGGAGAAAGTCCAGCAAAAACGACCGTCTTTGTTAATTTCCTCGTGGTAGACCGGAGGTCAGCGTACAACGCCATTTTAAGGCGACCATCGCTTAATAAGGTTGGGGCAGCTTTACATCCTTTATATTTATGCGTCAAATTTCCTACCTCAAATGGTGTTGGGGTTGTACGAGGAAATCAAAAGGAAGCTCGTTCATGTTATGAGATAGCCGTACGAGATCGGAAGAAGGCTCAGACAACACCAGTTATGATGGTGGCACAAGATTCACCAAGCCTTCCAACGGCTACCTCGTTGGATCCAAGAGAAAATGCTCTCCAATCAGGAACTCCCGGAGAAGAGACAGTGGCAATCCACCTAACCGAAGACGATTCATCCAAAGTCATATACATTGGGTCCTCTTTAACCAGCGTCTTTCGAGAAGATCTGGTTCGTTTTCTCACCGAATACCAAGATATGTTTGCTTGGTCTCACAAAGATATACCAGGCATCGACCCCAGCGTCATGGCACATCGTTTGAACGTTGATCCGAAGTATAAACCTGTTCATCAACGCCGACGTGCCTTCACTGCAGAAAGGTAAATGGTAATCAAGGCCGAGGTCAAAAAGTTGCTCGCAGTCAATTTTATAAAAGAAATCGACTACCCAGAGTGGGTAGCGAACGTGGTTCTCGTTCGAAAAACTAATGGTAAATGGAGGATGTGCGTTGACTATTCAGATTTAAACAAAGCGTGTCCAAAAGACAGCTTCCCGACACCACGAATCGATCAGCTGGTTGATTCGACGGCAGGGCATGCCCTGCTAAGTTTCATGGATGCCTATTCTGGTTACAATCAGATTATGCTGTATCTGCCTGATAGCTAGCATACCGCCTTCATAACTGACCGAGGTCTGTATTGTTACCAAGTAATGCCTTTTGGTCTTAAAAATGTAGGGGCCACCTATCAGCGCCTCGTCAACAAAATATTTGCCACACAAATCGGCAGGAATATGGAGGTTTATGTCGACGACATGCTCGTGAAAAACGTCGTAGGAAATGACCACCTTGCAGATCTTCGAGAAGCCTTTGACTTAATGAGGAAGTATCAGATGAAACTAAATCCAGAGAAATGTGCGTTCGGTGTGTCCGTTGGAAAATTTCTCAGATTTATGGTTGGCCAGTGAGGAATCGAGGCAAATCCTGAAAAAATAAAAGCATTGATCGAAATGAAGTCTCCGACCACTCTCAAGGATGTCCAACGTTTGGCAGGTTGCATTGCATCATTGAATAGGTTCATTTCGCGGGTCTCGGACAAGTATTTATCCTTCTTTAAACTCCTCCGAGCCACCGCCAAATCTGATTGGGAGTGGACACTGCAATGTGAAGAAGCGTTCCAACAACTAAAGTAATATATGAGTGCAACCCCCCATTTTATCTAAACCTGCGGCGCACGAGCAACTTCTTCTTTATTTATCTGTGTCTTCAACGGCCGTTAGCACCACTTTAGTAAGAGAAGATTCTGGGGTACAAAGGCCCGTTTATTATGTCAGTCGAGCAATGGTGGATGCCGAAACTCGGTATTCTGATATGGAGAAGTTGGCCCTTGTTTTAGTTACGGCTACCCGAAAACTGCGACCATACTTCCAAACCCACGCTATACTAGTGCCAACAAACCATCCGTTACGACAGGTCCTTCAAAGACCCGAGGTTTCAGGGCGATTAACTAAATGGGCGGTCGAGATCAGCGAGCACGATATTTCGTTTTACCCCAGGACCACAATTAAGGGCCAGGCCGTGGCAGACTTCATTGTCGAATTTACATACTCCTCTCCCGAAGCTAATCCCTCGATCAGCGACCAGCCATCCTGGTCACTCTTTGTGGACGGGTCCTCACGGGTTTGATTCTAGTTGCTTTAAACGGGTCATGTTTCCAATACGCTTTATGGTTTGATTCTCGCATCTCAAATAATGAAGCAGAATATGAGGCTCTGATCATTGGCCTCGAACTAGCAAATGTCCTCTCCATTCAGAATCTACTCATTCATAGTGACTCTCAGCTTATAGTCAATCAAGTACTCGGTGAATTTGAAGCAAAAGAAGAAAGGATGGCGTTATACAAATCCCGAGTGCTCATCTTGCTCGCGAAGCTGAAGAATTATGAAATGATCCACATTCCTCGCGAGAAGAACAAACTCGCAGATTCTTTGGCAAAACTTGCCTCCGCATCAGAATCTGAGTTATCACATTCAATTCCCATCGAGCACCTTCGGACCCCGAGTATAGATCAAGCAACTCCTGAGCAAGTGATCGCGACCTATCCCTCTCCATGTTGGATGGACCCCATTATCCTCTATCTTAAGGATGGACATCTTCCAGACAACAAGAAATCTGAGCGACAAATTCGTCATCTAGCTGCCAAGTATACTTTACAAAATGGAACGTTATTACGTAAGAGTTTCTCTTTGCCCTAT
This sequence comes from Liriodendron chinense, assembly GCA_003013855.2. Classification (NCBI taxonomy): domain Eukaryota; kingdom Viridiplantae; phylum Streptophyta; class Magnoliopsida; order Magnoliales; family Magnoliaceae; genus Liriodendron; species Liriodendron chinense. The sequence continues at coordinate 111,399 of PVNU02000867.1, read as the reverse complement.
TTAAGGTGTCTTCACCCAGAAGAAGCACATCGTGTTCTAGATGAAATACACCTGGGGGCATGTGGTAACCACCCAAAGGGACGATCTCTAGCATATAAGGCGATGAGGCAAGGATACTACTGGCCCACTATGAAGGCAGATGTGATCGAATTCTCTAAAAAATGTGACAGGTGCCAGCAATATTCTCTTATACCTCATCTATCATCTGAGCAAATGACGCCAATGGATAGCCCTTGGCCCTTCACCCAATGGGGAGTTGATATCATCGGACCCTTGCCTATCGGGAAAGGTCAAAACAGGTTCGCGATCGTGGCGGTCGATTACTTCACCAAATGGGCCGAGGCAGAGCCATTAGCCAGAATTACCGAGAAACAGACCACTAAGTTCGTATGGAGGAATATCGTATGCCGTTACGGGCTCCCCCACACTATAATCACCGATAATGGAAAGCAATTCAACAACGTCGCTTTCGATGAATTTTGCGAAAAATGGAAGATATGCAATCTCCGCACCTCTTCATATCATCATCCTCAGGCAAATGGGCAAGTTGAAGCAGTGACTAAAATAATCAAGCATCATCTAAAGACCAAGCTCGGTGAGTGTAAAGGCATGTGGCCAGAACTCCTGCCAGAAGTCTTATGGGCATATAGAACTACGACTCGCACATCAACAGGCAAAACTCCTTTTTCCTTGGCATTCGGTACCGACGCAGTAGTACCAATTGAAATTCAAGTACCTTCATATCGAATCGAGCAGTATGATCCCATTCATAATCAGGAAGGTTTGTGACTTCATCTCGACCTCTTGGAAGAGCGAAGAGATGCCTCCCAGCTACGAGCAGCAGCGTATCAGCAGCGCATTGCTCGCTATCGTAATGCTAAAGTTCGGCCTAGAGCTTTCAAGCTCGATGATCTAGTCCTTAGACAGAATCTCAAAGCTCCTGCTCATTCGCTGGATCCAAATTGGGAAGGCCCGTATCAAGTTATCAAAATTGTGTGACCCGGTACTTATTACCTTGAAGATATGCAGGGAAGACCCGTACGTCGCCCATGGCATGTGGAACATTTGCCACGGTATTTTCCTTAATTCGATGTAATTCTGAACGACATTTGAATGAATAAGAATTAAAGTCAGTCTTTTGATCGCTACTCCATTTAATTGGACCCGAATAGCCCCAAAGAGAATATCCACGTTCTCTTGGCCAATTGCCTACCCTTGGTAGGGTTAAAATTAGTATTTTGGTCGCTACTCCATTTAATTGGACCCGAATAGCCCCGAAGAGAATACACACTTTCTCTTGGCTAATTTTCTACCCTTGGTGGAATCTAAGTCTCAATTGATAGATCAGTTTATCTCCACGCGGACATGGTCATCACGACTCCCGGATTGAGCCTAACTCATCACTATGTGAGTTAAGTATGAAGGCAACCATTATACAATAAAGGAAGAATGAAAGAAAGGAAATAAGATGCCAACGACATTATTAAAAGGTGTTTTTTCATTCATCTCAGTTGATTACAAAGGTTGATTACAAATGCAAAATCATTACATGAGTAAGCAAAGAAAAGAAAGATAATCATTCTCGTGCATCGGTTGGAGGAGGAGCGGGGCTCTCGACTTCAGGGCCCACTTCGGGAACCCCTCCAACTTGAGTGACCTCAGTCACTTCGTTCTCGGCAGCTGCCCTTTCCTCCACAGCTATGATGGCTGTGACCTTTTTGAATTCGCCCATATCAAAAGATGGGGACATTCGCTGCACTACTCATAGTGCGAAGTCACGACCAGCATCGTACGACTCATATCTCTCTTTGTCGTACAGCTGCGAGGTTCGGAACTCCGTGATAGCTCAAGCTCCTTCTTCAGAGAGCATCTTGACAAGGGCTACTCTCTCCTCGTCCCAGTGGATCGAGTCGTCCTTGAGCTGCACGAGAGTGGAGCGCTCTTTATTCAAATTGTCACTAACTTCCTTGAGCTGCGACTTGGTCTCTGCGAGCCGCTCCTCCAACGAGATCTTGTCTTGGCAGAAGATCTCTCTTTCTCTCTCTGCCTTCTCCTTTAACTCATCGAGCTTGGCGAAGTTGGAGTGCAAAGCTTGATACCTATCGGTCAAGACTTAGACCTTCTCGATGAGGATCTTTTTCTCCTCAGTCATCTTCGCGACCAAGGTCTAGCGAGACTTAATGACTTGGTCCCTTCCATGGACCGCCTTCTCTAGGGCAACCCTCTTCCCGTCAGCCTCAGCAATCACACGACGGGCGGCGAGGATGTCACGCCTCGTTCGTAGAATGAGGTCCAAGCCCTACAGAGCAGAAGGAAGGTTATGAGATGAATACTCGGGAGCAAACAAAGAGAGCAAAACAACAGGGTCAAATTAAAAAACATGTTACCTGTACCATCCTCACTATTAGAACTTAGAAAAAATCAAAACTGCTCGTCAGCAGTCCTTCTTTTTCCTGTGTTTCTTTTATTCTGGGGGAATTCTGAGTATAGGGACATTCATAGACAATCAGAGGCAATCACAAAGTGTACACAAGAGAGAGATATCGCAAGGCGAATTTTATTTCAAAGATTCTGAGATCTTTTATATTCCAGGCTGTGATACTGGTCACGAGCCTTTAATTACATCAATGGTTGATCACCCTTGATTGGAAGGCAAAAGACTAATCCGTCGGGGATTATGGTCTTGAGTTCATGGTCGTGTAGACCTTTGTTTTCTTGTTATGGACTGAACCACATTTATTAGACACGTCGGATGTCTATGTCCCATTTTCTTTTGGATTGTCCGGGTTGAGAGACTGTCAGGATTCGAGTGGTGCAACACTGGGCCCGCACCTGTTACTGTGAACAAGTGACTGCTGTAATAGACGATCCTCGAATGTTGGTCGGTATAACCCAAGGCCCGCGCCCGTATTTTTATGACGGGTGACCTTAGGAGAGCACTCCGCAACGTTCCCGAACGAGGTTTTTAATCGAGTGGTGCAACTCTGGGCCCACGCCTGTTACTGTGAACAGGTGACCGCTGGAATACACGAACATCGAAATGTTGGTTGGCATAACCTAAAGCCCGCGCCTGTTACTGTGAACAGGTGACCTTAGGAAAGCAATCCGTAACTACCTCATCAGCTCAACCAACGGACCCGTTGTCGATGGGTAGGGCATCGACTGTCTTTTTCATAGTGACAATCCATAGCAGGATGTTTCAAGCTAAGTTTGAACTCTTTGTTTGTGGTTTCTCGTGGTAACCATAACCCCTTAGGTTTAGCCTCAGACCCTTATCCGGGATGAATAGAGCTTTGTACAGTAAAGTAAACGTATTTCTTCTGGAGTCGGGCGACTCGTCTTCGAGAACACTCTTTCTTCTGAGTATTTTTCAATGATCTGTATGGGATCAGATAGGCTTTGTCGAGCCAAGATCTTTTGAGGATGTCAATTTAATAGGCTGGATCGACTATTTCCGATGCCTGTAAGTGGCTAAGTGTAGGGTCCGATGGACTCCTATTCATGCCAATTTCTTATGAATGATAGGGATCGGTGCCACGTAAATGCTTAACTCGGCTGTTGGATAGCCTGATGTTCGCTCGCCTCAAGTGTAAGGCTGCGATGTAGTAATAAATCTCGGTAAGACCGAGGTCGATCCACAGGGAAAGAGGTAAACAATTCCAAGTACTCTAATAACTAGAATCTAAGAAGTTTAAGAAAGTAGTTTTTCACATGAAATAGGAAAATCTGAAAATAAGAAGAACTAGAGCATCAAGGATCCACTTGTAGTAGTCTAATGCCAATCCATTCATCCAAGTACAACACAATTAGAATCAAAGTCGTATCTCTCATCTAATTAGAAGATATAACATTCAAGCACAAATAGTCCCACTTAAATCTGCAAATCAGATTTTTAGTTCTAATGGAGCATATAGAACTTGAACTTGTAGCCTTCAGAGTAACAGCCATGCCTATGAACTATGGCATGCTCAAGGGTTACTACAATTCGAATTCAGACAACCCAATCATGGTAATCTCAGAGAATTGCAAGGAACTCATGTCCGGAGCACACAAACTCTCACAAAACTTCTAAAAAAACCAAACTTTATTCAAACTAGAACTTCAAAATCCAAAATTAAGAAAAGGGTACTTGAAATAAAAGAATTAAAGCATTGGAACCAACTACAAATTTCACCTCTAGCTCTAGCTAAGAGGTTAGCTAAGGAAAAGCATATTAAAACTAGAACTAGAACTAAGAAAGGGAAGAAAAACTAGCTATAGGAGGCTAGGTAGCCTCCTAGGACTTGAACTCCTTGCTTCCCACGTCCTTGCTTGATTTGGAATAGAAGAGAGCACCTCCTTTTATAGTGCAGCAATAGTACAGCAACATAGCAGAATTTGTTTCGCTTGGTACGGCTTAACCAATGCTCGGATTGCCTTCAAATTTGATTTGTTGCTTCCTTGTAATGTGATATTCCTCATAGATGATTTAGATTTCCAATATTATCCTCTGAATGGGCCCACCAATCATATCACCGACCGCCTCTCAAAATCGCGCACTTCGGGTACCTTTAGAACCAGTCATCTTGCTTTCAACACTCCGGAGTGTACAGATGTCGGATTGATCTCAAATTTTGAACATTGGTAGAAAACTTCATCCTCTACATGATAGATGGATTAGATTGTCCAAAACAATCCCAGAATATGGTCCGAAAATTAGAACACTCAGCCCTTTTATAAACTCTGCGCAGTTGGATCTTTCTGGATGGTCCATCTTTCTTCAACCAGTACGATCAAACCACACATCCTTTTGATCTAAAACTTTTGTGGTTATTCATATATGGATGTGATCTAAAATATGGTCAAAGTAGATTCTTCATATCATCAATGATGGGTCACTTGGACCGGCCCAGAGTGGAACAGCGAAATCTGGAACTTTCTGGACAATTCGTATTGTTTTGGCCACCACGATCAATCCGTAGCTCCGATCGACACGAAACCACTTGGGTTAGTTCGGCGTCGAGCTCCTCTTCGACATGGATGTGTTGGATTGCCAAATATCATTAAGATGGCTTCAAAAAACTATTCCAAAAATCTAAAAATGGGAATAGCTTGCTGCCTGAAATCTGGAAGTGTAAAATTTCTTGGCCGACCGGTCTTGACCGGTCGGACAGGGCTGGCCGACCGGTCTTGACCGGTCTAGACCTGTCTGGCAGGTATCCAGGGAGTGCAGCCGATCGGTCTTGACCGGTCGGACCTAGTTTTTACAGTTTTTGTTCTTTCTTTTCTTCTCTCCTTCCTCTCTCTTTGCTTTCTTCTTTCTTTGGTCCACTTTGGACCTTCATCAAAGTCTCCTTAACATGGTCTTTTGGTCTCCAATTGGGTGAAGTTCACTCTCATTCCTACAATCACAAAACATGCATTAGATGGGCCTTTTAAACATGAAAACCATGCATATAATGTGATGTAATAGGTTGGCAAATGTATAATTTGGAGGTTCAACACCTGAGTACTTCAGCTTTGCCTTGGCGTCTTTGAGATCGTGGTTGATTTCATTTGGCATTAGTCAATTTTCAAGCCAACATGGCACTTCCCAAGGCTGAAAATGACTACGTAGTGGACCTGTTGGCGGTCTGATTAGAGAAATCGGTGAGTATTATCGATAACCGTCTTTGAACAGGGGTGGATTACGTCCACAAAGATCGAGGTGCGATCGCGTTTTGATTTGCTTAGCAGAAGTCGATTTTCCGGCCAACAGGACACTTCCCAGGGCTGAAAATGACTAAGTAGTGGACCTGTTAGCTGTCTAATCAGGGAAATCGGTGAATATTATCGATAACCGTCTTGGAACAGGGGTGGATTATGTCCACGAAGATCGCGGTGCGATCGCGTTTCGATTTGCTTAGCAGAAGTCAATTTCCGGGCCAACAGGGTACTTCCCAGGGCAGGAAATGACTAAGTAGCGGACCTGACGACTACTTGATTAGGTATTCAAGGGTCCTGAGATCGGATAACCTCATCACAGTGCATGATTATGGTGTATCATGTTAAGTAGAAGAAAACTTTCTCTCTCGGGCTCGGTCCAATTCTGCCTGATTCTTCTCGTTTTCGACCGTTTTCAGCTCTTTCGGAAGGATTTTTGGAGCTGCCAAATTGGCTAAGTGTTGGTCATTTTGGACCAAAACACTAATTTGGGTCATTTATCATTGACCATTGGAAAATCTGATCCGTTGGATGGATAGATCTCATCGAGGTGCATCTAGGAGAGGCGGTTTCATCAAAATCCGATCTCGGACGAAGGCGGGCCACACAACGGAAGGTCCACCCCTCCCATCAGCGTCCAGGTGCATGGAGGGGTTAGTACAGGTGCATGTCTCATTGCAACAGATGGTGAGCGCATGTGGTGGCGAGTTGGGAGCATGTGCCCATCTCCCAGGCGCATGTGATGATTTTCCGGGCGGATGTAACAATTTCACATGGAAAATAGATGAAGGAGGGGTGTTCCAGGCGCATGTGGTAGTGCACATGCGCCTGGACCCAAATGGTGGGCACATGTCCCTCCCAGACTTAGAGAAAATTTGAGATTTTCCAGTAGGAAAAGCCGGCGCATGTGGGGGAAAAGCGACGCATGTGCCCAACACTTAGAAAATTTTCAGGATTTCTCCCTGAACTTGGGATTCCGGTGAGGAAATCCCTTTCCGGCGAGGGAATCCACTCCAGCCAAGGCATCCGGCGAGGGGAAACAAAGCAAGTGCATGTGGTGCTTACATCACTTTGAGGTTGGCAGGGGATGATCTCGTGCTGATGAAATGAGGTGACTTCACTATTTATAGGGGGTAATCGGGTTCGGGTCCGGTCAGGCGGGTATTTCCCGGCGCATGTGCCAGAAAACAAGTCAAGCGCATGTGGAGAAAACACATCAGGCGCATGTGGTGGATCCGGGCGCATGTCCTTTACCGGCGCATTTCCCGGCGCTTTTCAGAAAAGTATTCAATTCACTCCCTTTCATCAATAGAGTGCAGGCGCATGTGGTGGGAGGCCAGGCGCATGTCCTTTGCCGGCGCTTTCCCACTACTTAGCCAGATTTTCAGGATTCCAGCACTTAGAAAATTTCAGGATTTCAGCTCTGACGGGGGACCTCCAAAAGATAGCTACCTTTCTAGACATGCACTCACTGTCGCCAAGCCACTTCTAGGCTAGGATCGACCTCCTGAATGAACGGGATCGGGTGTGGAAGTCCAGATGTTGCCAATTTTGGTACTTCCTTACTAATTTGGAGCCTCCAGGTTGGCTTATCGTATAGGAACGTTGTTCCGGGGAGCGCGCGCATGAAAATACGCATCGTAATGACTTCAAACTTGCTATTTAAGGGTTTTGGGGTGCTCCGGATCATTTGACGGTGAAGCGCATGTCCAGTTCCACTCTAAAATGGTAGCTGTAGGCTTACGGATCCTTTTGGTCAGCTCTAGGCAGGGACGAAACGTATTTCGAGGTGCGCAGGTAAAAATATGCACCGGATGACTTTGAAACTTGCAGGTTAGGGGTTTTAGGACATTTTGGATCATTTGGCGGTGAAGCGCATGTCCAGTTCCGCTCCAAAATGCTGTTTACGGATTTTGGTCGCTACCAAGCGATCAGAGTTGTACTGGCATTTGCAGGGCTTTCCGGCATCAAAACTGATCCAAATCATTGTCAATAGACCATGGGATGTTTTTTTACAATGGGTGCAAATTTAAGCCCCAACACTCACTCCTGCCTCGAGGAAGAGGTTTTCAGGACTTGGCTCGGGAAGGGTGCCAAATGTTTGGGGGGAGATATTGTCGAACAAGAATTTACAAACGGGGTGAAGATGACGGGGGACGGTGAATGATCCACATCTAGAGGGCTGGGCTACGACCAGTCCAGCTGGGCTCGCGGCTTGAGCAGTAGCCGACTCGCGAGTAAGATCCAACTCGCGAGCAGGAGCTAACTTCCGAATGCCTTTAGGCTCGCGAGATTCTTCAACTAGGGGGCAGCCTGACCCCGCCCCGTCGTCCCTCGGGGAATTATCGATAATATTAATAACTGGTGGTTCAGGAGGAACCACCAGTGAACGAGCGACAGATGCAGGTGCCACTGGCACGGCCACCGCAGCCTCGAGAAGGGGAGTTTGGGCGACACCCGTCCGATTAGACGGATGAGAAGGACCAGCAGCCGTCTTCTTCTGCCTCTTCGAGTTTGTGCCCTTGAGGTGAGGCAACAACCCTCTTTTCTCCCCAGCATTGGTCATCACGACCTCCTCGCGAGATATTAGTCCTGCCGGTGCGAGTCGTGGGGCTGATAGACAAGCCTCGATATGCCTGTCGCGAGCAAGCAACTTGTATACCTTCATAATTTTCTCGTGAATCCCTCCCTTCAAGTTTGGCTTTATCAAAGTCGGAACACCTACAAATATGAGTATAAGTTAGAGAAGTAGAAACCAGAAAATCCTAAATTGGCTCACAAAAATCTGCGAAGTGTGAAACTAAGCCCACCTTCACAGAAAAAGCGGCTCACGCTAGGGCCCCCAGTCGTAGATCTTGTCTCAGACTCCCAGCTCCCGGAAGCGTAAAACCACCGTTTCCTCCACCCGGGGTAATTTAAAGTGAGCTTCCCCAAGACAAAGTTATCCCGGTGCCAGTAACAGAGATAGTACCAGCCTTCGCTGGAGGGCGCCTTCTTAAGTTGGTACATCCGGAGAAATTCTTCGGTGGTTAACTCTCCATTACCGGCTTGCGCCCAGAGAGCGAAGGAACTCAGGACTAACCTCCACCCATTTACTACAAGTTGCCCGGGGGCAATCCTATAGCTCCGAAGTACGCCGCGAATGAAGGGGTGGAGGGGAAGACGTACCCCAAGAATAAGTAAATATTCATAGATGGCAACGCATCCTGGGGGAGGGGAATCCGGGGTTTCCCCCTCTCCGGGAAACCGGAGAACGACCGAATCAGTGATTTGGTATCTCTCCCGTAATTCATTCAACCGTTCCTCCGATAGGATGGATGGGTAACCAGACGCTGAGTACCTACCCCCCGGAACCCTCGCATTATTGGAGGAAGAGGATTCCGGTGTGGCATCCCCCAGAGGGACAGTTTCCTTGTCGGAATTTCCAGCCATGGAAATTTTTTAAGATAAAAAGAAGGGAAGAAGAAGGAAGAAGCAGATTATACCAGAGAAAGAGAATGACACCGGAGGAAGAAAGGACACCAGGAGATAGTGAGGAAAGAGGAAAAGTTTCGAAAACTTCAGTGAAAATCCGAAGATTTGGTAGACTCCGTATATTTATAAGCAATCATTTCGTAGGATTTGGTGACACGTGGCTATTGCCCGTTTGGCACAGCAGTCGAACGGGCATGGCTATTAACTCCACAGACACGTGGCAAGCGTCTCTTCATTTCCTCTCTGCCAAAAAGCTACGGAAGGCTGGCGCTCATTAATGCCAGCCTAATCATGTATGGCTTCCTCTCCGATAAAGGTATGGCTTCTTCTCCGATAAAGATATTGGGTGGTTATGCATGCTAGTAAGCAAGTCCTTCCCTTAAACTTCTCGGCAGCAAGGACTTGGGGGGCATCTGTTATAGTCAAATTGCGGTAATTGGAGGTTTTCGCGAGAATTCGAGACGTGCGAGCACCCTTATAACAATATTCGACTTCCGAGCCCACCTGGTCGAGTCTCGCACATTATACAAGTACGGCGCACAGCTACCGAGTCTTCGAGCCCTTATGGTCGATGATCGAATATTAGGAGAGTACGGAACATCTTTCTCGACTTGTGAGCAGCTCTACTCGTGGTCATTGAAAAGGCGTTGCATCCCGTCATGCTAGCATCCTAGCTCGCGAGCATCTCCCGTCATGCGAGCATCCTAGCTCGCGAGCATCTCGCGTCATGCGAGCATTCCCAGCTCGCGAGCAGCTCCCGACATATCAGCAGCCCCCGTCATATGAGCAGCCTTGGTCTCTGGTCTCTGGTAATGACGTACCTCAGCTTATAGTACCAGCAGTCCATATAGGCTGATTTTAGCTTTATTTGTAACTCCGAACTATGGGGGATCTCCATTAAGAGACGTAATCAGCTAGACGTCTGAAGTGTTTAGGCCACCCCCTTACCAAAGGATTAACACGATAAGCATCTTATCCCCTAAAACCAGCCGTGATCTTAACGGTTTGCGTAACAGATTGGATCACCTGGATCTATATAAATAGACGGTTCCATAGAGGAGAGAGGTACACAATACACAATCTCTAAACTCCTAAACTGTTGGTTTCCTTTATAACAATATCCTATCCGACTTAAGCTTCGGAGGGCTAACGGCTGGACGCCGACCACCCGTAGTTTTCCTTTATCTCTTTTCAGGTCCTGGAGGAAGCATCCTGGAAGGAAGGTGAACATCTGGAGGATCTTGTTACAAAATCCGACGTAAACATCATGTATGTCATGATATGTGTGAGAGCAATTAACGTCTAGGAACTCACTGCCACTGAACATTAGGAACCTGTCGCAAATCAACCATGCTCACCTAATTGGTACAGCGAGGCGGCAAATCAACCATGCACCACTGATCCAACCGAGCAAATCAACCATGCTCAATAAGTGAAACGACCAGAACTCGCTGCCATTGAACATTAGGAACCTGTCGCAAATCAACCATGCTCGCCTAACCAGTACAGCGAGGCGGAAAATCAACCATGCACACCAGGAGTCAAATCAACCATGCTCCTGTTCTGTCGCAGTGTATAAATGTATGTAGATGTCATGAGTTATGGAAGCACTTCTTCAAGCATACAATGCATATCAAACTCAAGCACAATCACACCATGCATGTGTTATCTACATGTGTTATCAAACTCAAGCTCAATCATACCATGCTTTAGTTATTGTCAATCGAGTAATTTGAGAAGGTCATCATGTAAGGTTTAGTGTGTTGACGAGCTAAGATTGTTCCAAGAGTTATGTATTGTATATTATTTAATCCTAAGTTGTTGTTTACCAGGAAGTTTAGGAATAATGTTACGTAAAATTTTGAGAATACTACATGTATCTAGGGTTGCATGCTGGTGACATCATATGTAAGAAATCCTAAATCGAATTGTCGTAGAATTTTGACATGTGCATTAAAAAGGAAGACTTGAGAAAATTAATTCCATAAGAAAAGGATAATTGGCAGGTGAACTTTTAAGGATATAGAGATAGGAGATGGATGGATCCCTTACCTTGGATTCCATGATAAGGAAGAAAGCATAAAAGCATGCCTAAAATCCTAACTAGAGAAGGAGACCTTATAAATTGAAAATAAGGAAGGACACTAAAGAAAATTAACCAAGAAAGTTACGTGAGATGAATCACTCACAGTTTGATGATTCCTAAGCTCTAAACAAGCCCTAACTCAAATCTGAGTCAGCTCAGCTAGTTGACTCGTTTAAAGAGAATTTCTTCTTCTTTCTTCCTTTCTTCTTTCTCTCTTTCCATCATTCTTTTTCTTCCTTCTCCTCTTTCTTCTTTCTTCTTCTTTTTCTTCTTCCTTTCTCTTTCTTCTTTTCTCCTTCTTCTTCTTCTTCTTCAACCCTATGACTTAGATCATAATCTTCGTAAAATAATAATAATAATAATAATAATAATGAGAAACCCAACTTGCAATCATATGCTCAACAACCTTCCACCTTCTTCGATATCTTATGACAAGAAAACAACATGTTGGACCTTGAATGCATCTCAGCAATCCATTTTTGCAAACCAAATCCAGCTTCCCAATTTTCGAAGACATTATGAGAACTATCGATGTTCGCTCCATCTCTTCCATGTGCTACAGACAGCGACATAAATCTTGTTTATCAAAACCACCACACATATCACATCCAACCTTCGGTTTCTTGTGTACACAAGCTCTGTGGCATCAATCTCTTCTTCATTCTTCCTTTTTTTTTTACTCGGATGTTGCCCCAGCAACAGCAATAACAACGGCGGTGTGGGGTCCCTCTCTCTCCTCTCTCTCTCTCTCTCCCACACAGTTTCTCTTTCTCCCTCTCTCTCTCTCTCTGTCTCTCTCCCTCTCCCACTCTCTCTCTTTGATGTTTTTCTGAAAAAAAGAGGAACGGACGGTTGGCTTTTATAGCCAAACAAGAAGCACTTGCAATTGACGTGGATGGTTGGAGGTTCCGAATCCAAATTGGATTTCATTCCTATTTTCTTGTAACACACGCCCCAGGGAATCCGTTGCAAAGATAGGTGGGGTCCACACGACCGTGATGTAGTTGATCCTGAACCTCCATGCACAGCAAGAACTCGGATCTTGACACTCTTGGGTTTGAATGGTGGGTTGAAGTGGGCTACACAAGTGACGATCGGTCACAGGATTTAGGATGATAAGGATTTAGTGGGACGCGGAGCTGATGGACGGTTTGGATTTATCAGTGTGGCCCACCGTGATGGACGTTGTGATGCTCCAAGGTTGACAGCAGACAGAGGCTGTTTCATTCGAATTTACAACCCACTGTTGCTTGTACTCCAAGAAATCCACTTGGGTCTTGGTCGGAACCCATGTCTGATCATGATGGATGGATTGGATCTATTGATGGGGCCCACCATGATGAACGTGGGCTGGCCCCACACCAACAGCGGACGGACGCTGTCACAGCGTCCGCCGGGTTCGGGAAGAAACTTATTTTCTTTCTTTCTTTGTTTTTTTTTTTTTCGTGCGTCGCACACATGTGTATAACTATTGGGTTGACCCACAAGTGGGGTCCATTCTCAATGGATTGGAGCCACCTGCTCCGTTCAACAAGTTGGTAACAGGCTTTTAGCCGTTGACGTGAGGGATGGGACAAATCTGAGTTAAGGTGGGCCACTTATGGCTCAATTTCTAATTAAGGCATTTGTAGGATGATCCGATGGCTGGAATTTCACATGTACGGCTAAAATGTGCTATAAAACTCATATATTAAGTTTTACGTGAAAGTGAACGTCAGAAATTATCATACTTAAAAATGGTGGTGTAACTTAAGTTTGACTAATGGTATTTTCGTAATTATTGTAAATTTATGAGTTTCATGAAATATAATACTTCTACACTATTTTAGGGTTTATTCTGAGTAACTTTAATAAAGGAACCATACTAAAATTTTCTACGGATTATTTAATATTAATTTATCAATATTAAAGTTATTTAATTTATTAAATAATTAACTAAATTATAATTTAAATGATTCTAAAATCCTAGAGTGTATAAACACGCCTGAGGAGGTTCATAGGGTTGGGAGGTTCATAGGGTTGGAAAATCAATGATTTAAGCAAATGCTTGGTGACAGACAAGATGTACGGATCAAATTTACGGACAGACATGTGTACAGGATGGTGTGAAGATTGTATGGCGAATTTACGTTGATTGTGTAATTCGAAATCGAAGTGGACGGTTAGATCATTCAATCTAGCAACGATAAATGCTTTTAACGGACAGTCTATTGACTTAACTAAGTACGCTAAGTTTTTCAGAGGTCTGAAAAGTGTTAGAATACGTATAAAAGTGTAACATGTGTGTAAGCGTATGAACGATGCGGCTTAAAATTTAAATTCTAACGTGTGAACTATAACACTCGTGTACCTACTCGTGTACTAAATTTTCAGGGTATTACATAGAGTGGTTCTCAATTGATAGAAAACGGTCATCTTGATAGGATTGGAAGGAGTTCTGATCGATCAGACATAAGAATTAGCACATTTTCTATTTTGCTGAAATTGATTCTCCGATTGATCGGACATGGTTCCAATTGATCGGAAGACCATCTCCAATTGATCGGAGAGAGGGTCCAATTGATAGGAAATATGTCCAGATGTATTTTGAAATATTGCTGGACGTTTTTCCAATGGATCGGATGATCTTCCGATTAATTGGAGGTACCTAGTCTGATTGATCGGACTTATCTCCAATTGATCGGAATAATGTCCAGAGAGATTTAAAGTTTTGCTGGACTATTGTCCGATCGATCGGGCATATGCTCCGATCGATCGGACATCAATCAGAAATAATTCCGATGGATCAGGATCCCATCGGAAACAACAATTAGGGAATTTATCTTATTTTTTCAACAACTGCTAGGACAACCGATTCCATAGATGATCAATATGAAAGGGGTGTTAGTGCACTTTTCTGTGGCATACTAGTGCACCTTGTTTGTCAATCACTTACGTTAGTGAGTCTAGTGTCGGTTGAGCCCAATGAAGATGAAGACCGAAGACTCAGATGGCCCCGCTGCATCAAGGAAGAAGAATCAAGTAAAAGTGGTGCCTTGATGCCTTAACCTTGACCAAAACCCAACCCCGCTTAAGTGAGGGGTTGAAATATGTATGGGTCAGCAAAACAGTGGATTGAACCCAGGCCTGTCTGACCGGTCATGACCGGTTGTGGACCCCTGGCCGACCGGTCATGACCGGTCGGACAGACAGTCCAGAGTGGATAGTAGCATCAGGTGTGGCAGACCATAGGGCCGACCGATCGTGGACCCTGGACGACCGGTCGTGGACCCCTGGCCGACCGGTCAAGACCGGTCGTGCAGAGCACCATCCTTTAGACAGCAAGCTCTGTCTTTGCTCTGGCCTATGGCCGACAGGTCGTGGACCATGGACTACCGGTCGTGGCCCCTGGCCGACCGGTCGTGCGACCGGTCGGCACTAGCTGTTATTTGTCCGTTTTCAAACCATTGTGCATTCTTTTATAAATGGGCTTGGCTTGTTTTGAAGGGCAAGCAGAGGGATTTCGAGAGGAGTGAAGCCACCATTGTTGGAGACCATTTGAGGCTTATTCCCAACCTATGCAAGGCATCTTCCTTGTACTTTAACACAAGATTAGAGCATTCCAAGCTCATGAAGAAGATGACCTTCATCCCCTCTTGATCTCTAGAGTTTGGAACATTCTTGATTGGCAAATCTCTATCCAAAATTCTATGATGAGATCTTTGTAGGAGAGAACCTATAGGCAACCCATTCCCATTAGTTGTAGAGTTCTCAAACCTACCCTCCTAGCACCTTGGGCATCTCAAAGGCATCACATGCAACGTGTTTGATCAAGTGTGGTTGAGGCATTGACGACACAACGGAAACACGATCGTGGGAGCAAGGGAAGCTGATTGAAGCACGGGAGAGCGGAGATCAAGCAACCCAAACCGGCGCTAAACAAGGGGCTCATCCAACAAGTAAGGTTGTCCTTTTTTAGAGTCCATTTTAGAGTTTGTTTGTCAAACTCGATCTAGGGACGTTAGCCGTTCCTTGGCCGGTTTGCCGGGCCTAAACTAAGTCTCCAAGGGGGAGCCTCCGTCACGGGAGTGAACATGATTCGGGCTGAGGGTTAGCCTATGTCCAAAACTCCGTTTGGGTTGAGAGTTAGCCCTTTGTCCAAAACTCCGGTCATGGTTGAGAGGTGAACCGGTAAAACCTCCGTGTAAAGGTTGAGAGGTGAACCTCATTTAAAACCTCCGATAGTGAATGCCGGTGTGTGCTCAAAGGTGTTGAGTACATGAACCGGGAGTGGAGTAGACAAGTAGTCGAACCACTATACATGCTTGTGTTTGTGATTGAATTGAGCACATTAATATCTTAGCATTGTTAGTTTAATTGTTTAATTATGAATGCTTGATAGGAATGTATGCCAGGCACTAATTAGGCACATCCACACACAAGATGTGCTTTCACTAGTTGTGTAGACTTGAGCTCATTGATCCATTCTCATAAGTCTACATAGGTTGCATAGGTTAGGAGCTTAATTAGTTAAATCTTTTGTTTACCTATGCATGCTTTAGACTAGGTTGTTTATTGCTTAATCATATGCTAGTCTTGTGATTGGACCCACTTAGGCTTGGAAGCTGAAGTGTTCTTGCTTACTTAGTTTGATTTGTTGAATTATATTAGTAGGCGAAAAGAATTTCAAAAAGGGTCCTAATCACCCCCTCATATAGGTTTAGCCATAATTCTAGTTGCTTTTACGCTTCCGCACGCATACGTGGGTGTCGTGTTAGACTACCTGATGTACTTTCAAGGGGGACTATAGAGAGGGCTAGAAGGATGTATCTAAGTGGGGTGGAGCCATCTATAGAAGGGTTTTGGGATAAATGGTTTAGGGAAAAAGGATTAAGGCCGGTCTAAATATGTGATCTTCTTGAGTAGCTTCTGTCGAAGATGTCCAAGAACTTTAATCTTCACTAGCAAGTGGTTTTACAGACCGACGACACACTAAATATGGTAATTGACAAATCTTGAATTAACAATCTCCCCCTTTGTCAATTACGGGACAAAACCAAAACCTTATAAGTCTTGGTCCGTACCGAAGACTTTTCCTAAAGACCAAAACCCAAATAAAGTACATTGAACATGTCATAAAAGTTAAATTGCATTATACATAGACATGATCCAATACATACAAAATGTACAGACTAGGCTTCACACAAGCTCCCCCTAAATCCCTACACACAAAAGATCAACAAAAAGATAACAAGGACCTTTTGGTGGGATAACTTCTCCCCCTTTTGTCAGTCATTGACAAAGGTGAGTAAAAATACAGCACAGAAAATATGTCACAAACTGTAGTAAAAGGGAGGAATAGACATGAAGCGCCGAGGGAGAAAGCCAAACACAGATGGTCATAAAAGGATATACAAGCATATATCAATAAGCATAGTGGGCATGTTGCCCAAGCAACCAACCTCCCCTACTATTATGTATATCATGACCAACCGACATCACTATATATACAAACCAAAATGGGGCAAAAAGCTCAATAAAGGAGAATCAAATAAGCACAAGTATATATAGGCATATAAATAAAAAGCTAGGAATCATAAAAAGAGAATAGTCTACAAAAAAGCATAGAAACATATCCATTGATCCTCAAGATAAGTGATATCCAAAATGATAAAGGAGAATTCAACAAAGTGATTATCAAAATATCCAAAAAAAATTGATCAATAACAGAAAGTTTAACCAATGAAAGTGCTTAGATTGTGTGGCAAAGTCGCCAAAAAGATACTCTCGACTATGCACACAATATACTACCCTATCCAGACACAAATAATACTATTGAGTGGGGCCTAAGACATCATCGCACCGGCAAGAGAGAGCAAAGGTGAGGCGCTGAACTGCGTCGTGGACTGATTGCATCATGCTCTCAAGGCGAGTCATCCTCTCTCCATGATGAGCTAAGGTGTGCTCCACACGATCAAGTTGTGCTATGATTTGCTCCGAGTGGGTGGGAGGAGGTGGTGGTGCAGAAGTGGCCTCAGATTGAAGATGTCTCTTCACAGAGCGTCGAGTGGGAGTTAGCGTTGGGGCCAAGGATTCGCCATGGGTGCCAGAGGACACGTGTGTGGGAGTATGCGAGAAATCATGATCTTCAACGTCGACCTCTTTTGGCAGCTGTATCTTTTTAATGTTGAGGTCTTGGCATTTACGACGTGGGACGGGATGAACCACAACATTTGTAAATATGCAGTCTTAGGCCAATAGGATAATAATCCATCCAAGGGGAATTGTGTTTCGGGAGTTATGCAGGATGATGGAGGGCAGGCATAAACGAGTTCCATGGGCAACATAATAGAGCTGGTTGACCATATGCACTATCAGGTCAGACTTGTTGGTGCTACAAGGATAGACATTTGTGCTAAAGATTTGGTGAAGGACTCGAAAGCGATTGGACATTTCTGATGCTCGTAGGGCACTCCCATCGACCCATTCAGGATTGGGTCCCCGGTATAGATACCGAGTCTAGTCAGCTCAAAGAGTGGGATCTAGGAGATTATCATTGGGCTGAGGAGCTGAGGACATAGGAATACCAATCAAATCAGCAATTTTTTGAGCCGTGACCTTCATAACACGTCCGCCAACAATAACTTCGCATGACGGAGGATTTCCAACCGGATTAATAATTTTGGAGAGAAATACGTATACTACCTCCGGGTGTGCCACGCCCCCAAACCTTAACACACCTTTCGAGCCAATTCGTTTAAGTAATGTTGGGATGTTAAATGGCTTAACACATGACACGACCACCTCCCGCTCATAGATGATTGTTTGGGATTGTAGGCAAGAGAGGGTAGATACGATATTTGATGTAGTAGGACTCCTAAGGGTGTCTGTGGGTGCGTTAAGAGGTGGAGAAGCCTGAGAAGGTCGAGAAGTCGGAAGTTTCTTCGACCTAGTGGTGGTGGATGGCCTGGTATCCACTTTGGACTTACCCTTGGGGTCTTTCGGAATGATATTCAAGGATGGACTGACAATGGAAGCAACAGAAAGACAGAGAACGGTAGGAAATCAAGGATCCTAGCAGAAAAGACTGTTAAACCCAACAACAATGAATAATTAGAGCAGTGGGGAGGAGAAATCAAGGTGGGGAAATCAGGGATCCTTACCAAAGAGTGTTAGGAGACCACACAGTATGCAAATTAGAGCTCTACTGGACTTGCATTGCATCGTACAGACTTCAGGCAAAAAACCCTAGCAGATGGATTTGAAGCAAACAGCAAAAGATATGAAAAGTGAAGGAGATGGCTGAATTTAAAAAACCCTTGCCCAATATTTCCGATTGATCGGAGCATGTTCTGATCAATCGGAAATCCTTCCAGCAGGATTTCAATAGGCTCATTTTGACAACTTGTTTTAAATGATGATTTAGAATATTTTATGTTAAAATGGAGCATTTATGCTGGAAATCATTAACATTCATTCAAAATATGAGGCTAATTCCTCAGATGTACCTATATACACACAAAGATAGCAAGCTAGATTAAGCATTCCCTACACCAATGGACTTCTGAAGGTTTGCAAAACAAACTGAGTCCAATGGTTTTCTAAAGATATCGGCTAGTTGATTCTCTGTGGGCACATGTTTAAGAGATATGATATGATCTTCGAGTAGTTCTCGAATAAAATGATGCCTGATATCGATGTGCTTAGTGCGCGAGTGCTGAACAGGATTTTTCAAAATATTTATGGCACTAGTATTGTCGCAAAATAATGTCATTGTGCCCTGGTTAATTGTTCACTCCCCAAGTGTAGGGTTGCGAAGTAGTAATAATTCGGAAAGACCGAGTATCGTTCCCACAGAGATCTATGTATGGGTACCTTCAGAATTTAACTAAAACAACTAGTAATTAAGACCCTATTAAGAACTAAAGCTGAAAAATAGGAGATTGGGTTTAAACAGTGCATAGGTAAGGTAAATTCAATCTAAAAAGTCACTAGAGCGCCAAGGATCCACTCTTGATACGTTTCAATGCATCAACACAACTAGGTCTCATATAACTCAATCGGAATCAGATTCTCATCTCTATCCGATCGGAATATAAAGCAGTAATCACAGTTATCTGAAACAAGTGCTTATTAACTGATTTGATTCCCACTTCCAAGCTCAGGCCTTGGGCACACTCAATTGTATAGGCCAAGCCTCTTTCCAATCTAGTTGAGATTCATAACCATAGCCTTCACCAAGTCCTGTCACTAGACCTGATTACAACTCATGATTTGAACTCTAATTAAATCAAAATCAATCACTAAACAACTATTCCAGATTATACACAAAAGATAAGAATTTCAGTTGCATGAGTTCCCACATGAAAATCAGGCCATTGCATACAAGGCAATCAAAGCGTCTACCATGCCCGGAGTCGATGGTAGATCAATGCATTACGCAAGCATAAACAATACTCAAAAGCTAAGATACTATGCTGGAATTACTAAGAATCACATGAGCCCGGAGTCATCAAGAGATCAAAGTGAAAACCAAAATAGTACTTCATTCAAACTCAAATTGAACTAAAATTCATCAATTAAAACATAAAAGGAAACCTAGGTTGCATCAATCCATCAAAAACGAATCAAAAGCTTCCCCTCTTAGCTCTAGCTAAGAGGTTTTAGTTCATCTCTAACATCCTTGAACTAAAAGCCTCTAAAAACATGAAAAACTACTAAAACAGGAAATCTGAAGTAGAATCCGTCTCCTCAGCAATCCCCACGTCGTAGCCTCCCTTGGTATGAAGGAAAGAGGTCCTTTTATAGCTTAGAGGTGTCCTATACGCAAGAAGACTCCAGAAATTGCGTAATCTTACGCAATTGCGCAGAAGATTTCGAAATTTCTGAAATAGAAAGTGGCTAGTTACGCTGGCCGACCGGTCATGACCGGTCGGCTGTATTTAACAAGTTTCCAGCAATCATGGCCGACCGGTCATGACCGGTCGGCCCTATTCAATCTTTCTCCAGCAGCTCTGCCCGACCGGTCATGACCGGTCAGGCTTGTTCAGTCCATGCATCTTTTTGGTACAGCAGTAATGGCATGACCGGTCGGCGTGGGCATTCCATCCATCTAAGCTTTCTCTTGGGTGGCCGACCGGTCTTGACCGGTCGGGCTTCTCTTTCTTCATTCATTCTTTCTTTCTTTCCTCTTTTCTCTTCTCTCCTTGCTTGTCTTTCTTTGATCCTTCTTCATGCTTCATCTTATGGTCTTCAATACTTGTAAGGAGCCTCATTTAGCTTTCAAATGGTGAACTCTCCATCTTGTTCCTACAATCACACATCATGTATTAAGTTGGTCCTTTAAACATGTATATCATGCATAATGAGTGATGAATTGGGGTTAGAATATGCACAATTATGAGCTCAACACACCCCCCAACCAGCATTTTGCTAGTCCCGAGCAAAACATGCGTGAAACCAGTTTCATTTTCCAAAACCCAACTCTCCTCTGGAAACTATTCTTCTATCCATTCCAAGACACATAAGCGTAATAATCAGAGAAATTAGGTGATAAAAGTTGAAACCTTAAACATTCAGAAAATAATAAGTGTTTATATGAAATCCACGCTGATTGCTTGATAAATAGAAAAACTTGAACAAATTCAACCCAGTGTGCATAGTGAAGGTTCATCTCATGAGTTTCCAGGATTATCTTCTTCATAAATCAACTAAACTACCGATCTCAAGGTATATAGAGTAACAACAAGCCTATGACAGAAATTTGCCTTACCGTCCTTCCGACGACTTTCACACTACGTCCCATTTTCGGCTTTGGTTACGGGTAGACCATCCCCCGGTTGGTAGTAGGTAGCCCTAATCGGAATTTCAACCATTTTTCTTTCCTTCCCGATTTCATCCTTTCATTCCTTTTTCTTTTAAATTAGATAGGATTTTTAGAAATCCATATCTTCCGTTATTTTCCCATGGACAAGGATGGACAAAATACCCCGGCTTGGTTTCTCAATATCTTTAAATCAAAGTCTAGCTAATCCACAAATCACATGATCCTTTCAACTCATGAAAATCGTGTAATGTGAACTAGGTGCAAAAGGTGTTCAAATTTTCTATCAATCATAAAAATAGGTGAATTCACATATAAAACCATTGTATTAAGAGAAATTCAAAGCTTGCAACATCCCTCACTTTGTATCTCATCTTCTTATGCTTATGCTATCTCGAATGCATATAATCAAATCCTTCCAAAAGAGTTTCGAATTTCAGAAAAATCGAAAAAATTTCTATATCTTTGCTCGACATGTCACAAAAGCTAGCAGATTCATCAATTAAGGAATCTCTCACCCCCCAACCAAAACTTTGCATTGTCCTCAATGTAATAAGATATGCAATATGTATGACATGAGAACAATGACATAAAATAAAGGAGAGTGAGAAAGAAAGATATCACCTGAATCATATGGCAAGGTTAGCTTTTGGAGATGGATTACTTCACAACTAAATCAACTATCAAGGCAAATCCTAATGGGAAAGCATTCTAACAAATCATTCTCCGTCAGACTAGGAGGTTAATCCCAACAAAAGCATAAACTCATCCAAAAGCATAAAGTCAAGCAGAATCATTAGATGGATCAAAAGGTTTCGCAGTAATGTCATCCAATATCCTGCTTTACAATGAACATGTGTGTGAATGATCGAAATAAGCCACTCAAAATCCCAAGAAGGAATTCCAGCGGGTTCCTTAGTGTTTTCACCACATGTATAGGAGGAGACATCATCATATTTAGCAGAAAAAATATGTCTCCAATCAGATTTTCCTGGGCAATGATATTGCAAGTAAGGATCATCCCAGGGTTTGTGGAGTTCGGTATGCATGATCCACAAAGATGTGGAAATATGAATTGATTTCTCAGCATAAAAAGGTGTTGTTTCCACATCCTTCTCTTGGCTAGTGTCATATGCCGATACCGACTCAAAAAGTGTGACCATATCCCTTATCATATCGTCGTTCTCACCAAGGGAGTGAGTCACTTCTTCGTCTAAGGGACCGGAGTAAAAAGGTGAGAGGGACTCATCTTCCACGATAGAATTGATCATGCTTATGTCGTGGACCTCCTCATCCTCATCTTCATGTTGGTTGTCAATATTGAAAGCATTCAACTCAATCGTCATATTGCCAAAAGACATTTGTATGACCCCACTCCTACAATTTATGATAGCATTTGACGTAGCTAGGAATGGACAGCCAAGTATGACAGGAATTTGAGGACCAATATTAACCGCGGGTCGCGTGTCCAAGACAATAAAGTCGACCGGGTAGTAAACTTTGTCAACTTGGACAAGTACGTCCTCAATTACCCCTCTTGGAATACGAATTGATCGGTCAGCAAGTTGTAATGTGGTTTTGGTGGGTTTTAACTCACCTAAACCCAATTGTTCATAGACCGAAAAGGGAATTAAGTTTACACTTGCCCCTATATCAAGTAAAGCATGTTTCACCCGGTAGTCTCTAATTACACATGATATTGTCGGACAACCGGGATCTTTGTACTTTTTGGGCATCCCGTGGTTGATAATGGCACTCACATTCTCTGTCAAAAATGCCTTCTTTTGCACATGTATTTTCCTTTTAACCGTACAAAGGTCTTTTAAAAATTTTGCATATGACGGTATTTGTTTAATGGCATCCAACAATGGGATGTTGATTTTGACTTACTTGAAAACCTCCAAAAATTCCTGATATTTATCTTGAGGTTTGGCTGGAATCAAGCGTTGGGGGAATGGAGCAACAGGCCTATATTCTTTCAATGGCTCTTTTTCATTCATGACGGTGTTAGGTCCATCATCCTCTTTGGAAGATACTGGATCATTAGGCTGTGAAACCTTCACCGGATCAGATTTTTCAATGATTCTACCACTTCTAAGAGTGGTGATGGCCTTAGCATGTTCCATATGCTGGTTAGAAGAACTAGGCACGCTTACTTCGCATTGTTTTTTTGGATTTGGTACGGGTTGGGCTGGAAGCATCCCTTCCCTTACGTTTAAGCGAGCCTTGATTTCCTCTACAGAAGTTTTAAGCTCAAGCATTATCGTATGGTTGGATTGATTAATTTGAGCTTGTCCTTCCATGAATGCTTTCAAAGTGTCCTCTATAGGCATTTGAGGTGGGGTCATTTGCATTGGGGGCCCCCTTTGAGGATTATTTTGATTAGCCGTGTTTCCATTCGCCCAATTGAAGTTTGAGCTGTTTCTCCAACTAGAATTATTCGTGTTTGAATTTGGAGTACTAAAAGGTTGTTGATAACTATTCAAGGCATTTGATTGTTCAAATAAAAGTTCTCGAAACGCATAGATTGTTGGACAATCCGGCGTTTGATGTACATTGGAAGCACAAATACCACAAATAGTTTCAACAGCCCCCTTTTGTTGAGTTGTATCCACTTTCTTTAGTTCCATCTCCTCGACCTTTCATGTGAGTTTAGCCACTCTAGAACCTAAATCATCTTGGCCATAAATTCCCCCCTTTTCCTTGGTTTGGGGTTGTTTTGAACTTGTTGGCTTAGATGTATCCCATGATTGTGTATTTTCAGCCAATATGTCAAAATAATCCCAAGCTTCTTCCGTTTCCTTGTTCATGAACTCACCATTGCACATCATCTCCACAAATTGGCGCATGGTTGAGTTCAATCCATCATAGAAGAAACTAATCAACCTCCACCGTTCGTAGCCATGATGTGGGCATGCGTTTAAAAGCTCATTATACCTTTCCCAACATTGGAAAAAGGCTTCTTCTTCTTTTTGGGCGAAGTTCATTATGGCCCTTCTTAATGCATTGGTTCGATGAGTAGGGAAGAATTTCTTTAGAAACTCCCTAGTCATCTCAGCCCATGTCCCAATAGACCTCGGCCTTAAGGAATGTAGCCATGATTTGGCCTTCTCTTTCAAGGAAAAAGGGAACAATTTAAGTTTTATAGTATCCTTGGTCACATTATCATAATTTATTGTGGCTATAACTTCTTCAAATTCCTTAATATGTAGATATGCGCTCTCAGAATCGAGTCCATGGAATCTAGGAAGAAGTTAGATCAACCCCGGTTTAAAATCAATATTTCCCACATTGTGAGGGAAAATTATGCAAGAGGGAGTACTCGTCCTAGCTGGTTGTAAATAGTCACGTAAAGTTCTAGGTTGAGGTACATCCCCCACTTCATTCTCATCCAATTCAGTAAGGTTTGGGGCTGGATTTTGATTAACCCTTTGATTTGGTTGATTTTCAGCCATCTCTCTAGTAATTTCAGGAAAATTTTGATGTTTCCTAGCACGAGGCTCTCTATCAATCCCTTCAACAATTACTCCGTCCCTTACAAGTCGGTTATTATAAGTCCTAGCCCAATGTGGCATGCAAAACCAAAAAGAATGAATGAAAAGGAAAAAGAATTCTTCCTTCCTTCCTTTACTCCTCTCTAAAACTTAAGCATAGGGTGTCTTACAATGGCTGAGCCAGAAGCAAGGATAGAGACCGATTTCTCCTGGTCAATAGGGGTTCAAAGAAGTCCCCACCCACTCTTTGAGTCTTTTGAGAGAAAGTACAGAAAAAGAAGAAAGAGGAAGAGGTTGAGAAGAGAAGTCTATGAGCACAAGGTGATCCAAGGCGGCAGAGCCGACCAATAGGAATCCAGGTGGCACAAGGCCTACCTTTCAGAGATCCAAAAGGAATCTCCACCCACTCTACAATAGATGAATATGAGAGGAATGAGTAGGAGAAGAAGAAGAGTAGGGTTAGAACGATAAAACCTGATTTGTGACTTAAGATGCCTTCTTCTTCTTCAACTTCCTAAAAATCCCTGGATTAGACCTATGTTAGAATCCTGCAAAAATCAAAACAAACTAGGTTAGTAATTAGAAGAAAATCTACTCTAGAAAGCAAAACAAATCCTAAATCTATCTTAACACAATCTCAACTAAAAGTTATTTCAGAAAATTCTAAAAATACCGCATAGAAATCCCCGGCAACGGCGCCAAAAACTTGTTCACTCCCCAAGTGTAGGGTTGCGAAGTGGTAATAATTCGGAAAGACCGAGTATCATTCCCACAGAGATTTATGTATGGGTACCTTCAGAATTTAACTAAAACAACTAGTAATTAAGACCCTATTAAGAACTAAAGCTGAAAAATAGGAGATTGGGTTTAAACAGTGAATAGGTAAGGTAAATTCAATCTAAAAAGTCACTAGAGCGCCAAGGATCCACTCTTGATACGTTTCAATGCATCAACACAAATAGGTCTCATATAACTCAATCGGAATCAGATTCCCATCTCTATCCGATCGGAATATAAAGCAGTAATCACAGTTATCTGAAACAAGTGCTTATTAACTGATTTGATTCCCACTTCCAAGGTCAGGCCTTGGGCACACTCAATTGTATAGGCCAAGCCTCTTTCCAATCTAGTTGAGATTCATAACCATAGCCTTCACCAAGTCCTGTCACTAGACCTGATTACAACTCATGATTTGAACTCTAATTAAATCAAAATCAATCACTAAACAACTATTCCAGATTATACACAAAAGATAAGAATTTCAGTTGCATGAGTTCCCACATGAAAATCAGGCCATTGCATACAAGGCAATCAAAGCGTCTACCATGCCCGGAGTCGATGGTAGATCAATGCATTACGCAAGCATAAACAATACTCAAAAGCTAAGATACTATGCTGGAATTACTAAGAATCACATGAGCCCGGAGTCATCAAGAGATCAAAGTGAAAACCAAAATAGTACTTCATTCAAACTCAAATTGAACTAAAATTCATCAATTAAAACATAAAAGGAAACCTAGGTTGCATCAATCCATCAAAAACGAATCAAAAGCTTCCCCTCTTAGCTCTAGCTAAGAGGTTTTAGTTCATCTCTAACATCCTTGAACTAAAAGCCTCTAAAAACATGAAAAACTACTAAAACAGGAAATCTGAAGTAGAATCCGTCTCCTCAGCAATCCCCACGTCGTAGCCTCCCTTGGTATGAAGGAAAGAGGTCATTTTATAGCTTAGAGGTGTCCTATACGCAAGAAGACTCCAGAAATTGCGTAATCTTACGCAATTGCGCAGAAGATTTCGGAATTTCTGAAATAGAAAGTGGCTAGTTACGCTGGCCGACCGGTCATGACCGGTCGGCTGTATTTAGCAAGTTTCCAGCAATCATGGCCGACCGGTCATGACCGGTCGGCCCTATTCAATCTTTCTCCAGTAGCTCTGCCCGACCTGTCATGACCGGTCGGGCTTGTTCAGTCCATGCATCTTTTTAGTACAGCAGCAATGGCCGACCGGTCATGACCGGTCGGCCCTATTCAATCTTTCTCCAGTAGCTCTGCCCGACCGGTCATGACCGGTCGGGCTTGTTCAGTCCATGCATCTTTTTGGTACAGCAGCAATGGCCGACCGGTCATGACCGGTCGGCGTGGGCATTCCATCCATCTAAGCTTTCTCTTGGGTGGCCGACCGGTCTTGACCGGTCGGGCTTCTCTTTCTTCATTCTTTCTTTCTTTCTTTCTTCTTTTCTCTTCTCTCCTTGTTTGTCTTTCTTTGATCCTTCTTCATGCTTCATCCTATGGTCTTCAATACTTGTAAGGAGCCTCATTTAGCTTTCAAATGGTGAACTCTCCATCTTGTTCCTACAATCACACATCATGTATTAAGTTGGTCCTTTAAACATGTATATCATGCATAATGAGTGATGAATTGGGGTTAGAATATGCACAATTATGAGCTCAACATTAATCCCATAATCTGTCAAGGTTTGTTTCATCCATAATAATTGTGCACAACAGCTTCCGGCAGCAATATACTCTACTTCGGTTGTGGACAAAGAGATGGAGTTCTATTTCTTACTATGCCAAGCAACTAGACAGTTTCCAACATAGAAACATCCACCACTAGTTGATTTACGGTCATCAATGTTACCTGCCTAATCAGCATCTGAAGACCCCGCAATATCTGTGGATGAATCAAATGGGTACTAAAGTCTGTATTCAGTGGTGCATCATACAAAATGGATGATAAGCTTAACAGCGGTTAGGTGAGAGGATCAGCCTGAAACCGAGCACATGCACCTACACTAAATGCAATGTCTGGTCTGCTAGCAGTGAGATAGAGAAGACTACCAATCATGCTTCTTTAAAGGTGTTGATCTACACTTTTCCCTGCTAGATCTTTCGATAGTTTAACAGTGGTGCTAATAGGTGTAGTGTGTGATCGACCAGAGTTTAAGCCAAATCTCTTAACAAGGTCTCTAGCATACTTTGCTTCGGTAATGAATATTCTTAATGCAAGTTGTTTTACTTGTAAACTTAAAAACATGTTAAGTTCTCCTACCATACTCATTTTAAATTCTGATGTCATTAATGTAGCAAAGAAGATGGACATTTTCTCACATGTGGATTAAAAAACAATGTCATCCACATAAATCTGGGCAATTAAGACGGAATTCACGGCTTCTCTTATAAAGAGAGTTTTGTCAACACTCCCCCTAACAAAATCATGGTCTACAAGAAAGTGAGTTAGACGTTCATACCAAGCACGGGGAGCTTGCTTGAGACCATAAAGGGCCTTTTTCAATCGATATACCTTGTGAGGGTATTTAGGATCAATAAATCCTTTTGGTTGTTCAACATACACTTCCTCATCTAGAATACCATTCAAGAAGGCACTTTTGACATCCATTTGAAACAGTTTGAATTTTAATGCACAAGCAATAGCCATAAGAATTCTAATAGACTCGAGTCTAGCTACAGGGGAAAATGTTTTGTCAAAGTCAATAACTTTAATTTATGAATACCCCTGAGCAACTAACCGAGCCTTATTTCGTATTACATTCCCAGATTCATCAGATTTATTTTTAAAAATCCATTTGGTTCCAATAATATTTTTCCTTTTAGGCCTGTTGA
Source organism: Liriodendron chinense (assembly GCA_003013855.2). Taxonomy (NCBI): domain Eukaryota; kingdom Viridiplantae; phylum Streptophyta; class Magnoliopsida; order Magnoliales; family Magnoliaceae; genus Liriodendron; species Liriodendron chinense. Next base: position 83,238 of record PVNU02000867.1, on the reverse strand, counting down.
CCAGATACCAAACCTCATTCTAATGAATTGCTGAAACTCTTCTTTTATAGCAAGGATCCAGAATTCATTGTTTAGAGCCTCTTCAGCATTTTTGGGTTCAATTTTAGAAGTGAAACACAAGTGGCTGTTGATAACCTCTAACTACCTCCTGGTTTTGACACCAGTGTTAGGATCCCCAATGATTTGATTGAGGGGGTGATCCTTGGCACCTTGAGCATAACTAGGAGTAGTGGTAGTATTAGGAGATGAGAGTTGTTTATTAGATTTGCTTATCTCGTATATACCCTCATCTTCTTCTTCATCACCTAGAGACACTAAGTCATCTAATTAGTCATTTACTGTCACATTGATAGACTCTTGAACAGTTGAGGTTTGATTGTTGTAGACACAAAAGGCTCTGCTATTTAATGAGTATCCTAAAACGATACCTTCATCACTCTTGGAGTCCAACTTTTCCAAGTTCTCACAGTCTCTAGAATATAACATGTGCTACCAAAGACTTTAAAAATTTCACATTTGGTGTCTTTCCTTACCATACTTCATAATCAGTTTTGTTTAGACCTGCCCTCAAATAAACACGATTTATAATATAACAGGCAGTGTTTACTACTTCGGCCCACAAATTTTTCACAAGATTCTTATTATTAAGCATAGTTGTGGTCATATTCAACAATACTTGATTTTTTCTTTCAGCAACTCCATTTTGTTGAGGTGTTTTGGGTGCTGAGAACTCATGACGAATACCCAACTTATCACACAAATCTTTCAAACGATGATCTTCAAATTCACTGCCGTGATCACTCCTGATTCTGTCTACCATGTATCCTTTCTCATTGTAAAGTCGCTTCACTAGTTTTTGGAATTCTTCAAAGGTGTCAGATTTTTCTCTTAGGAAGGTGACCTATGTGAATCTAGAGTAATCATCAACGACTACAAAGAAGTATCATTTTCTTCCTTGGCTAAGAACCTTGGTAGGACAAACTAGGTCCATGTGTAGCAGTTTAAACGGTTTTAATGTGACCAGGATAGTGTTAGTGCACTTTCTGTGGCAATCTAGTGCACCTTGTTTGTCAATCACTTAGGTTAGTGAATCTAGTGTCGATTGAGCTTAGTGAAGACGAAGACCGAAGACTCAAGTGGCCCTGCTGCATCAAGGAAGAAGAAACAGGTAAAAGTGATGCCTTGGTGTGCCTTAACCTTAAGCAAAACCTAACCCTTAACCTCTTTGATGACCTTGACCATCTTAGGAATACCTTTAGTCATCATAGATTGGCCCTAGGTCTCCCAAAAGACCATCTAAACCTTGGCCAATGTGATTGGGTTGTGAAAATAAGGTTCAGCAAACCAAACTGGCTGAACCTAGGCCTGTCCGACCGGTCACGGCCGGTCGGCTGGACTGCACCTACCGGTCAAGACCGGTCGAACAGGCCCAGTCCAGAGACAGAAATGCCATATGTGTATAGGCCCTTGGGTCGACCGGCCGGGACCGATCGGCAGGTCTGGTTTGACTGGTCATGACTGGTCGGATAGACCCCCCTCTAGACAGTTAGTACACTATCTCTTCCTGGCTGTTGGCCGACCGGTCGGGACCGATCGGGACAGGTCTGCAACTAGCTGTTTTGCCCATTTTATGACCGTTGGAGCTCATTTTCTTTAAATATGGAGCTCGATTTTTGGGCATTTTGAGAGGTTTTTGAGAGCCTGTTACCCACACCTGTTGTAGATCATATGGGGCCTCAAAGAGGAGGAGTTTCAAGTCATATCCCTTTTGTTTAATCACAAGTGAGGGCATTCAAATGCTAACATAGAGATGACTTGATTCCTCTCTCAATTCTAGAGGTGAGACACTATACCACATGGTCATATCTCTTGTTCAAGACCTCTAGAAGACAATCTAGGTGAATCTCTTGGTTAGAACAAACTTCATATCCCATGTAGGAGTTTCAACCATCCTCCTATCACCTTGGGCATCCCAAAGGAATCACAAGCAAGGTGATTGATCGAGTGTAGCTGAGGCATTAGTGACGCAACAATAACATGATCGAGGGAGCAAGGAAAGCTGATTGAAGTACGGGGGAGCAGAGATCAAGCAACCTGAGCCGGCGCTGAACAAGGGGCTCATCCGACAAGTAAGGTTGTCTTTATTGAGAGTCCATCCACTCAATTCCCTGTGGCAGTTGAGTGTAGAGTTTGTTTGTCAAACTCGAACTAGGGAAGTTGGCCGTTCCTTGGCCTGTTTGTCGGCCTAAAGACTAGGGGTTGTTTGGCACTCCTTGGCCCTTTTGCCGGGCTTAAACAAAGTCTCCAAGGGGGAGCCTCCGACACGGGAGTGAACGTGCGTCGGGTTGAGAGTTACCCTATGTCCAAAACTCCGTTTGGGTTGAGAGTTAACCCTTTGTCCAAAACTCCAGTTATGGTTGAGAGGTGAACCAGTAAAACCTCCGTGTAAAGGTTGAGAGGTGAACCTCATTTAAAACCTCCGATAGTGAATGCCGGTGTGCTCAAAGGAGTTGAGTACTTGAACCAGGAGTGGAGTAGACCTAAAGTCAAACCACTATACATGCTTGTGGTTGTGATTGAATTGAGCGCATTGATATCTTAGCATTGGATGTTCAATTGTTTAATTATGAATGCTTGATAGAAATGTATGTTAAGCACTAGATAGGCACATCCACACACAAGATGTACTTTCACTAGTTGTGTAGACTTGAGCTCATTGATCCATTCTCATAAGTCTACATAGGTTGCATGGATTAGGAGCTTGATTAGTTAAATCAATTGATTATCTACGCATGCTTAGACTAGGTTGTTTATTGCTTCAACCTTATGCTAGTCTTGTGATTAGACCCACTTAGGCTTGGAAGCCGAAGTGTTCTTGCTTACTTAATTTAACTTGTTAAATTGTGTAAGTAGGTGAAACGAATTTCAAAAGGTCCTAATCACCCCCTCCTATAGGGCTTAGCCATAATTCTAGTTGCTCTTTAAGCTTCTGCACATACGAAGGTGTCGTGTTAGACTACCGACATACTTTCAATTGGTATCAAAGTAGGTTGCTCTTTAAGGACTTAACCGTCTAGAGTTAGATTCGGTACCGGAGCACTAGCATCATGTCTACCCAAGAGGGGAATCTATGTTGCCTCATGTTGAACTATAAGTAAAATGATTAGTTGAGGTCAACAATAACTAAGGTAAGAACTACTGTCATATCCCCTACCGAACATTGCTCTTCAATTAGGAATGAACCTAAGGGAGAAAAATCTAGGATAGATGTATTCCCTCCTAACAAACATGTTGGGTCCTATAAATCATACCCAAGGGGGTTGTGATCTAGGTTAGGTGACCTTAGGAGACCATATTGAGCTCAATAAATAAAATATGAGGAATGAGCCTCATTTTGAGCAAATTGATGAACTTGAGGAATTTAGCCTCTTTGGAACTATGGGAAAATCTAAGGATTTCAGCCTCATTTTTGTGCTTATGGGCAAATCAAAGGATTCAAGCCTCATTAGCTCAAATTTGGATGTTTAGCCTTGCTTTTATTTTGTATATTTGCTGCTAGACTATCTCAGTGCTTAGATTAGCTAATCATGTTAAATTTCATGCTTATTGTATGCTAATCTTTGCTTAGTATTGGTCTTGATATACCAATAGGGGAGGTTGGTTGATTGGCCTATAAGCCCTTTGTGCTTTTATTGTAAATGTATATCTTTGACCAATTATGCATGATTAACTATGCTTAGATAGTTACATTTTCTTGTTAATCATGTTCCTTAGCTTGCTCTATGGTTTTATGTTCATGCACCCTATACTCTCCTTATTAGCATGTGCTTAGGGGGAGAGAATAGTTTGTCAATTGCTAACAAAAGGGGGAGAAAGATCAAGTCCCACCAAAACTAGTTTGCTATGTTCTGTGATGTAAAGATCGACAGGTTATGGGGGAGAAAATTGAAGGGGAGCTGCTTAGTTAGGCATGTCAAGAGTCCTGTATTTAATTCATTATCAATGTAATATCTTCTACATGTATTTTGTTTTGGTAGGTTAAGATTTTGTAAGTAATTGACAAAGGGGGAGATTGTTAGTGCACTTTTTGTGGCAATCTAGTGCACCTTGTTTGTCAATCACTTAGGTTAGTGAATCTAGTGTCGATTGAGCTTAGTGAAGACGAAGACCGAAGACTCAAGTGGCCCTGCTGCATCAAGGAAGAAGAAACAGGTAAAAGTGATGCCTTGGTGTGCCTTAACCTTAAGCAAAACCTAACCCTTAACCTCTTTGATGACCTTGACCATCTTAGGAATACCTTTAGTCATCATAGACTGGCCCTAGGTGTCCCAAAAGAGCATCTAAACCTTGGCCAATGTGATTGGGTTGTGAAAATGAGGTTCAGCAAACCAAACTGGCTAAACCCAGGCCTGTCCGACCGGTCACGGCCGGTCAGCTGGAGTGGACAGACCGGTCATGGCCGGTTGGCAGGACTGGACCGACCGGTCAAGACTGGTCGGACAGGCCCAGTCCAGAGACAGCAATGCCATATGTGTGCAGGCCCTTGGGCCGACTGGCCGGGATCAGTCAGCAGGTCTAGTCCGACCGATCACGACCGGTCGGACAGACCCCCCCTCTAGGCAGTTAGTACACTTGTCTCTTCTTGGCTATTGGCCAATCGGTCAAGACCGGTCAGGACAGGTTGACAACTAGCCGTTTTGCCCATTTTATGACCGTTGGAGCTCATTTTCTTTAAATATGGAGCTCGGTTTTTGGGCATTTTGAGAGGTTTTTGAGAGCCTATTACCCACACCTATTGTAGATCATATGGGGCCTCAAAGAGGAGGAGTTTCAAGTCATATCCCTTGTGTTTAATCACAAGTGAGGGCATTCAAATGCTAACATAGAGATGACTTGATTCCTCTCTCAATTCTAGAGGTGAGACACTATACCACATAGTCATATCTCTTGTTCAAGACCTCTAGAAGACCCTCTAGGTGAATCACCTAGTTAGAACAAACTTCATATCCCATGTAGGAGATTTAACCATCCTCCTATCACCTTGGGCATCTCAAAGGCATCACAAGCAAGGTGATTGATCGAGTGTAGCTGAGGCATTGGTGACGCAACGACAACACGATCGAGGGAGCAAGGGAAGCTGATTGAAGCACGGGAGAGCGGAGATCAAGCAACCCGAACGGTGCTGAACAAGGGGCTCATCCGACAAGTAAGGTTATCTTTATTGAGAGTCTATCCACTCAATTCCCTGTGGCAGTTGAGTGTAGAGTTTGTTTGTCAAACTCGAACTAGGGACGTTGGCCGTTCCTTGGCCTATTTGTCGGCCTAAAGACTAGGGGTTGTTTGGCACTCCTTGGCCCGTTTGCCGGGCCTAAACAAAGTCTCTAAGGGGGAGCCTCCAACACGGGAGTGAACGTGCGTCGGGTTGAGAGTTACCCTATGTCCAAAACTCCATTTGGGTTGAGAGTTAGCCCTTTGTCTAAAACTCCGGTTATGGTTTAGAGGTGAACCGATAAAACCTCCGTGTAAATATTGAGAGGTGAACCCCATTTAAAACCTTCGATAGTGAATGCAGGTGTGCTCAAAGGAGTTGATTACTTGAACCGGGAGTGGAGTAGACCCAAAGTCAAACCACTATACATGCTTGTGGTTGTGATTGAATTGAGCACATTGATATCTTAGCATTGGATGTTTAATTGTTTAATTATGAATGCTTGATAGAAATGTATGCTAGGCACTAGATAGGCACATCCAACTTTCAATAGGTGTAGACTTGAACTCATTGATCTACTCTCATAAGTCTACATAGGTTGCATAGATTAGGAGTTTGATTAGTTAAATCAATTGATTATCTATGCATGCTTAGACTAGGTTGTTTATTGCTTAAACCTTATGTTAGTCTTCTAATTGGACCCACTTAGGCTTGGAAGCCGAAGTGTTCTTGCTTACTTAGTTTAACTTGTTAAATTATGTAAGTAGGCGAAAAGAATTTCAAAAGGTCCTAATCACCCCCTCCTATAGGGCTTAGCCATAATTCTAGTTGCTCTTTAAGCTTCCGCACATACGAAGGTGTTGTGTTAGACTACCGACGTACTTTCAGGTAGAGGTTCTCTTGTGTGCAACCTTGATTTGTTTACCTTTTTGGCAAGCGATGCACACAACTTTAGGTCTTTTACCTATCTTAAGTAGTCCTCTCACCAATTTTTTTTGCCTCAGTTTAGATAGATTTCTATAATGAACATGACCAAGTCGTTGGTGCCACAATTCTGTTTCATCCTTAATGGCCATGTGACATATGGTGGGAGAGCTCAGGTTGTTACTGCTTTCAATAACATAACAGTTGTCTCCTGTGTGTAGACCTTTCATAACAAGTTTTTCCGTGGAGTTCAGTATCTTACACATATCTTTCGAGAAACTTACTGAGTGCTCACCATCACAAATTTATGAGATACTCAAAAGATTATGTTTAAGTCCATCAACATAAAGTACGTCTTCTATTTTGGGCAATCCTGGCCCTGTGATAGTTCTTTTACCAATGATTTTAGCAATGCATCCATCACCAAACGTGACAGACCCACCATCAAATTCGTCATATGCACAAAATTGAGATCTATCACCTGTCATGTGTCTAGAGCAACCACTATCCAAGTACCATCCAGGGTTATTCCCAGTTTTTAAGGCAGTATAAATGACCAAGCATTTGTTCTTAACCACCCATTGAGTTGTTGTCCTTTTATGAGTGGTATTCTTATAGTATGATTCTCTAAATTTCTTGGGAGAAGTAGATTTTTCTTTCTCATGTAGGAGAATAGCAGTTTTCAAATTTAGCATTTTAACTTGTTCTAATAATTCATCCATCCTCTTATCCTTCCTTGGTAGTGTAGGATAATTTCTTCTCATGTTTCCTCTTTTTTTGTGAAGTATGCATAGGAGGATTCCAACTAGATTGCACATTTTTTCGGTCGGTATAAATTTTTCTTTCAAGTTTCTGACCGAATTTTTAAAAACCATACATTCAAATTTTAGGTGGCCAATGTCACCACAAGCATGGCAAACAGGGGATGCTTTGGTTTTACTCCCTGATGCACTATGATCTTTTCTTACCATTGATTGGACAGAGTTTGTTTTTGAAATATGACTATCATAGCCCAAACCTCTTTTGTCCACAGGTGATCTTGCAATACCCAAGAGTTTTTCAAGGCTTTCTTCTCCTTGGGCAAAACGTCTTTTGGAGTCAACAACTTGACATTTAAGACAACCAATCTCTGTGTTTGCCTCTTTAAGTTCTTTCTCGAGACTAGCATGCTTATCTAGAATTTCACCACTCATATATTTTTTCTTTTCTTGCTCAAGCTCATCATTCTTCTTTTTCAGTTCTTCTAGGTCTTGTCTCATCTTTTGATTCTCAATTTTCAATCCATCAAGACTCTTTGTCAACTTATCATTCTCAGCCTTCATTTAGCCCAACTTTTTAATAGTAACATGTTTTCAATATATAGTTGGTTGTATACCTCCTGAAGGTCTTCATCCTCATCTTCATCATCACTTAAATAATCATTTTCTGTGTTAGAGGATTCATGATCATCAATGTCTCTGGTAATCTTTGCAATGGGCTCAGTTTAAGGCACACTTTCAGTGATGGAGGCCATTAAAATTTTGATTGAGCCATGTTCCTCATCACTTTGGGATGTATTTGATTTTGATTCTGATTCTTCAGTATCATCCCATGTGGCCGCCATAGCCTTCTTCTTGACCTTTTTATCAGTGCACTCAGAGGCAATGTGACCATATCCTCTATAATTGTAACATTGAGGATCTTTTGACTTCTTAAAAAATTTGCCTTTATTGTTCTTAGAGTCAAAAGGTTTACCCTTCTGGTAGGGTTTCCTTGTAGAAGTATTTCCTCTAGTTTTGAAGAAATTTTGAAATTTCTTGGCCATAAGTGTCATTTCTTCTATATCTAAATCTTCTTCACTTTCATGTTCAGAATCTCGTTTCTTGTGAGAAGATTTCAGGGCTTTACTTTTAGATTTGGAGGGAGTTCTGAAATGTAACTTATGGGTTTGAAGGGACCCTAGTAATTCTTCAACTTTTATGGTATCTAGGTCCCGACATTCTTCTAAAGTAATAACTTTGGTAGAGAACCGTTCCGGTAGGGATCTCAGAAATTTCCTATACAGTCTATTTTTCGGAACAGGTTCCCCTAAACCCCACATGTCATTTGTGATTTTGGTCAGTCTAGTAAAGAAGTCCATAAATGTTTCATGCTCCTCCATTCTTATGTTTCCGAATTGAGTAGTGAGGTGCTGAAGTTTTGAGCGTTTAACAACGCTTGTTCCTTCATGTGTAACTTCAAGAATATCCCATGCTTGCTTACTGGTAGTACAATTTTGAATGCGACCAAATTCATCTCTAGAAACTGAACAAAAGATAGCATTCAGGCCTTTAGCATTTTGGACACGTCGAGCTTTACAATAATCTGTCCACATAGCCTTCTCTCTTGGTCGGAGGACATCCGGTTCACCTTCCTTCCTTATAATATCCATTGGGGATTTATATCCAATCTCAACCATGCTCCTTACATCAGAATTGATGGATTCCAAAAAGATGCGCATTCGGGCTTTCCAATATGGATAGTTTGACCCACCAAAGAAGGGAGGCTTAGTGATAAATGTGGAGTCCTCTCTAGACATATTTTCAAGTTCTCTTAGGATCTTACTCCGGTTTTTAAACCTGAGCGGAGTAACCTGCTCTAATACCAATTGAAATTGCGGTTTTACCGCGACTAAAGATACTTGGAGATATGCCTAAAGATCTAGAGGGGGGGTGAATGGGACTTTTTAAATATTCTTGTTGTTTTAAAAACTAGAATTACATTCACACTTTAATTAACAATTACGAACTAGCAAGTGAAGACAATTGATCAAATAGTTGATAGGCATGATAGTACTAATCACTCAAATATGGCATATGAGCATTTTGTCAATCAATAGATAGGCATTCAGATAAGCATTAATAGACAAGACATAATAATGGACAAAATGCATTCACAACATTACGCAAGATGTATAGTGGTTCGATGATGAGTCTACTCCACTCCTGGTTCAAGTGCTCAACTCCTTTGAGCACACTGGTATTCACTATCGGAGGTTTTAAATGAGGTTCACCTCTCAACCTTTACAGCCTATACAAGGACTTATCCTACTCAAGGACCACACACGTATTCTCCCATGTCGGAGGCCTACGTAAGGACTTTCAAGTCCTACACAAGGACAAACATGTCCTACTCAAGGACAACACCAAGATTGGGTCACAATCTCTAGATCCCAATCTCAACAAGGGGAAAATCAAACAGTGGACTCTATAAGCTTAACCACTTACAAGAGATGAGCCCCGATACAGCGTCGTTGATTGAAGAAGCTTTGTCTTGGACGAATGATCTCTTCTTTAGCTCCCTCGATCAGCAACCTTGTATTGATTGATGGCTTATAGCTTCCAAGGCGAGGGATTAGGGTTTGGAAAACCTATTTTGGGATATGGCTTTTATATGAAGGATGTGTTCTACCTAAACCACCATTAATGGCATTGATGACAAGAATATGACTATTTGGAGTTGGTCAAGAGGCCATTAAAGAAGGGTTGAGTTCATGATTCAATCCAAACTTTGAATGCTCTTTAATGTTGTCAAATCAACATGGATTGAAGTATGAACTCAACAAATCTAAGGAAATGAGAGATAAGATTCACAAGGAAGAAGCCCAAACAAACCCTAGATGATGCTTGAGGTGATGCTTCTAAGATCCAAGCAAGATGGCTATATAGAGTGGTTCTCAATGGATAGAAAACGGTCATCTTAATAGGATTGGAAGGAGCTCCGATTGATCGGACATAAGAATCAGCACATTTTTTATTTTGCTGAAATTGATTCTCCGATTGATCGGACATGGTTTCGATTGATCGGAAGACCATCTCCAATTGATCGGAGAGAGGGTCCGATTGATCGAAAATATGTCCAGATGTATTTTGAAATATTGCTGGAAGTTTTTCTGATGGATCGGATAATCTTCCAATTGATCGAAGGTACTTAGTCTGATTGATCGGACTTATCTCCGATTGATCGGAATAATGTTTAGAGAGATTTGAAGTTTTCTTAGACTATTGTCCAATTGATCGGGCATATGCTCCGATCGATCGGACATCAATCAGAAATAATTTCGATAGATCGGGATCCCATCGGAAACAGCAGTTAGGGAATTTATCTTATTTTTTCAACAACTGCTAGGACAACCGATTCCATAGCTGATCAATATGGAAGGGGGACTATAGAGAGAGCTAGAAGGATGTATCTAAGTGGGGTGATGCCATCTATAGAAGGGTTTTGGGATAAATGGTGTAGGGAAAAAGGATTGAGGCCAGTCTGAATATGCGATCTTCTTAAGTAGCTTCTATCGGAGATGTCCAAGGACTTCAATCTTTAGCAACAAGTGGTTTTACAAACTGACGACACACTAAACATGGTAATTGACAAATCTTGCATTAACATCATTTGCGTTTGGTTGTATAAGTCCTTTAGAAACTTGGCATAAGAAGGAATTTGTTTTATGGCATCGAGCAATGGAATGTTTATCTTGACTTTTCTGAGATATTGGAGCAAACAATCTCGAAGGGAATGGTGTTATCGGCTTATGAACGCGTTTCGTTTCTTGTGGGGTTAAGCTAGGTCCATCCTCATTCTCAGAAATCACCGGATCATTAGGCTTGTCGGCTTTCACCGGAATAGATTTATCCACTTGTTTACCACTTCTAAGAATGGTGATGAATTTTGCTTGCTCCACATGTTGGTTGGTGAAAGTGCGTCGGGTAGTCTAACACGACACCCTATGCATACACGTGCGATAGCTTAAAGAGCAACTAGAATTATGGCTAAACCAATAGGAGGGGGTGATAAGGACCTTTTAAAACTTTTTGCCTACTTAACAAATTTAGCAAATTAAACTACGTAAGCAGTTAACACTTCGGCTTCCAAGCCTAACTGGGTCCAACAAAAGACTAGAAAATGATATATGCTATAATAACCTAGTCTATTCAACACATGTAGACTATAGAGGATGGATCAACAAAAGCTCAAGTCTACATGAGGAGTGAAAGTACATCATGTGTGTGTGTGTGCCTATCAAGTGCCTAGCATACATTCCTAACTAAGCATTCATAATTAACAAGTTAAACACAATGCATAAAGAGAAATGTGCTCAAGAACAATCACAAACACAAGGATGTATAGTGGTTCGACTACTTGTCTACTCCACTCCCGGTTCAAGTACTCAACCCCTTTGAGCACACCGGCATTCATTTGGGAGTTTAAATCTGGTTCCTCCCAACCAAGGTGTTTTAAATCGGATCCACCTAATCGAGGAGTTTACAGGTTCCTCCCAACCTACACGTTTGCACCCGTATTGGTGGTCTCCCTTGGAGACTTTGTTTAGGCCGACTAACGAGCCAAGGAACGGCTGACGTCCCTGAATTTAGGTCGACTAACAGGCCAAGGATCGGCTAATGACCCTAGATTGATTTTGTCAAACAAACTCTACACTCAATCCCCACAGGGAATTGAGTGGATGGACTCTTAACAAAACAACCTTACTTGTCGGATTGAGCCCCTTGTTTAGCTCCGATTCGGGTTGCTTGATCTCTGCTCTCCCGTGCTTCAATCAGCTTCCCTTGCTCCCTCGATCGTGTCGCCGTTGCGTGCCAATGCCTCAGCTACACTCGATCAAACACCTTGCATGTGATGCCTTTGAGATGCCCAAGGTGATAGGAGGATGGCTGAATCTCCTACATGAGATATGTAGCTTGTTCTAACTAGGAGATCCACCTAGAGGGTCTTCTAGAGGTATTGAACAAGAGATATAACTATGTGGTATAGTGTCTCACCTCTAGAATTAAGAGAGGAATCAAGTCATCTCTATGTTTGCATTTGAATGCCCTCGCTTGTGATTTAAACATAAGGGATATGACTTGAATCTCCTCCTCTTTGAGGCCCCATATGATGTACAAAAGGTATGGCAAATAGGCTCTCAAAACCCTCTCTAATGCCCAAGAACCGAGCTCAATATTTATAGAGTTCGAGCTCCAACGGTAAAAAAATAGGCAGATTCGCGCATCTCCGATTAATCGGAAGAAGGTTTGATTGATCGGAGACTAGTCCGATTGATCGGAGACATGTCCGATTGATCGGAATTCAGTCCAGAGAATTCTCTGGAGGATATTCCGATTGATCGGAGCATGGTCCGATTGATCGGACTGACCCCTTCCGATGGATCAGAAGACTGTCCGATTGATCGGAAATATGTCCAGTGGATTTTCAAAGTTGCTGGAAAAATTTCCGATTGATCAGAGCTTCTGTCCGATGGATCGGAGTCCTATCGGAGCCAATGTTTGATTGATCGAAGATCAATCGGAAACTGTTGTTTGAGCTGTTTTAATTACAACAGCTTCCACCTCTTTAATTAGTCTAAGTTATTATGTTTTTCATGGAGTTCTAAGACTAATAATGATGACTAAAGATATACCTAGTTGGTCCAAGTCATCTAAGAGGTTATGGGTTAGGTTTTGGTCAAGGCAAGGCACACCAAGGCATCACTTTTACCTGTTTCTTCTTCCTTGATGCATCTGGTCCGTCTTGAGTCTTCGGTCTTCGTCTTCATTAAGCTCAACCGATACTAGACCCACTGACCTAAGTGATTGACAAACAAGGTGCACTAGTATGCCACAGAAAAGTGCACTAACAGTTGGGAAGATTAGGAATGCTTATTTCATGTGCTTGTTTAGGATTAGGCTGAGGTTGGGCCGGAAAGGTCCCTTCCTTAGCATTCAAGCGTCACTTAATCTAATTAACCGACGTTTTTAGCTCTTGGAACAATTACTGATTTGATTAATTGATTTGCGTTTGCCCTTGCATAAATGCTCTTAAAGTGTCCTTCATTGAGAATTGAGGTGGGGCCATATTTTTCATTGGTGGCCCTCCTTGAGAGTTGGTAGGATTGCCCGTGGGAGCATTCTTCCATGTAGAGTTGTACGTGTTACTTACCGATCCATTGAAAGGCCTTTGATACCCGTATATGGCATTTGCTTGATCTTGTAACACCTCTTGAAACGCAGGAATTGTATGACAATCTTGCATAAAGTGCACATTAGTGGCACAAATTCCACATACGTTCTCATTAGCTTCAATGGGCTTTGAAACTCCACTCTTGCTAAGTTTCATGGCCTCATATTTTCTTGTGAGGTTGGCTATCTTTGCATTTACATCATCTTCTTCCTTAAGGATGTAAATCCCTCCTTTCTCTTTTTGTTGAACAGGCTTGAGGTTACTAGATTTGTCCGAGGTATCCCATGATGGGCATTCTCGGCCAACATGTCTAAGTAACTCTATGCCTCATCCGGATTTTTGCTCATGAACTCGCCATTGCACATCATCTCTACAAATTGGCGCATGTTGGAATTTAATCCATTATAAAAGAAGTTTATAATTCACCAAATTTTGTATCCATGATGTGGATGAGTAAGAGTTCTTTAAACCTTTCCCAACTTTGAAAGAACGATTCACCCTCTTTTCCCATAAATTCATTATCAATCTTTAAAGGGTGTTAGTTTTATGAGCCGGGAAGAACTTTTTCAAGAATTCCCGGGTCGTCTCAGTCCATGTTCCAATCGAATGTGGTCTAAGAGAGTGGAACCAACCTTTAGCTCTTTCTTTCAATGAGAAGGGAAACAATCTAAGTTTGATGACATCTTCTGATACATTATTGTATTGCAAGGTAGAAACAACTTCATCGAATTCTTTAAGTGTAGATATGGGTTCTCAGAATCTAGACCATGGAACTTAGGCAAAAGTTGAATTACCCCTGGCTTTATATCAATGTTCCCCATGGTGGTTGGTAAAACCACAAAAGAGGGTGTAGTCGTACGGGCCAGTTGTAGGTAGTCACGTAAAGTTCTCATTGGAGGAGCATTGCGCATGCACCTCATTCTCTCCTACTCCCTCTTGATTTGGGTTTGTAGTTGGAGTAGGGGGGAGGATTTCTTAATGGAGTTTGGTCCATATTTTCTGAACTTTCATAATGTTCTACATATTTTCTAACTCATCTATGAACGGAGAGTAGTCCAACTAAACCACATTCGGTTTGGAGACTATTGGTGTGGTCACATTCCCAACAGGACATAAACCACACAAACCAAAATCTAGACTAATCCTAAGTCCTAAGAACAAAATCTAGAAATAAAAACTAAAAATTCTAAAAATTAAAAATTGAAAGAGTTTAAGTTGGAAGGATAATACCCGATTTACTTGAACTAGAAGAACTTCCTACAAAACAAAACAAACCTTGTGTTAGAACTAGAAAAAGTCAAACTGCTCTATTAGCAGTCTTTTTCCTATGTTTCATTATTCTGGGGGAATCTTGAGCATAGAGACATTCATAGACAATCATAAGCAATCACAACGTATACCCGAGAAAGCACCGCGAGGTGAATTTTATTCCAGAGATTCCGAGATCTTTTACATTCCGGGCTGTGAACTGGTCACGAACCTTCAATTACATCAACGGATGATCACCCTTGATTAAAAGGCAAAAGTAAATGCATGCATATATCATAAATGAATTAAATAAAGTATTAAAAGAGCATAAATATAGATAAAGCACAACATAGACAACATAGAGATTTTTAAGTGGAAACCCTTGCGGGAGAAAACCACGGCACAAAGCGATAAGATTCCACTATGAATTGCAGTTATACAATAGATTGAATATTAAAGGGATGAAGCTCGGATAGATCGATCAAGTAGTTTAAATCGTCAGGGATTATAGTCTCGAGTTCATGGTCGCCGAGACCAAGTCTAGGATTCCTTATAGACCAAGTCATCGTTAAAGCCAGTTAGATGTTGGTCCCATTCTCCTTCGGACATTCCTAGTTGAGTAGCAACCAGGATTTTAACCGAGTCGTGTATCCCAGGGTCATGATGCGTCTCTATGGACGATATGACTTTCACGGATACGCTCCACGGTTTCCGTTTAGTGCAACCAGGGTTTCAACTGAGTCGTATATCTCAGGGTCATAACGCGTCTCTATGGACGATATGACTTTCAGGGATACACTCCACGGTGTCCACTTACTGTAACCAAGGCCAGTGACCATCTCCGATGGGACGGGTGACTTGCTAAAAGGCACTCCATGGGGTCTTCGTGCGACCAGGGTTTCAACCGAGTCGTATATCTCAGTGTCATGACGCGTCTCTATGGACGATATGACTTTCAGAGATACACTCCACAACGTCCACTTACTGCAAGCAGGGCCAGTGACCATCTTCGATGGGACAGGTGACTTGCTGGAAGGCACTCCATGGGATCTTAGTGCGACCAAGGTTTCAACCGAGTCGTATATTTCAGTGTCATGACGTGTCTCTATAGACGATATGACTTTCAGAGATACACTCCACGGTGTCCACTTACTGCAAGCAAGGCCAGTAACCGTCTCCGATGGACGGGTGACTTGCTGGAAGGCACTCCATGGGATCTTCGTGCGACCAGGGTTTCAACCAAGTCGTATATCTCAGTGTCATGATGCGTCTCTATGAACGATATGACTTTCAGAGATACACTCCACGGCGTCCACTTACTGCAACCAGAGCCACTGACCATCTCCGATGGGACGGGTGACTTGCTGGAAGGCACTCTATGGGATCTTCGTACGACCAGGGTTTCAACCGAGTCGTATATCTCAGTGTCATGATGCGTCTCTATGGACGATATGACTTTCAGGGATACACTCCACGGTGTCCACTTACTGCAACCAGGGCCAGTGACCGTCTCCGATGGGACGGGTGACTTGCTGGAAGGCACTCCATGGGATCTTCGTGCGATCAGGGTTTCAACTGAGTCGTATATCTCAGTGTCATGACGCGTCTCTATGGACGATATGAATTTCATAGATACACTCCACAGCGTCCACTTACTGCAACCAGGGCCAGTGACAGTCTCCGATGGGACGGGTGACTTGCTGGAAGGCACTCATTATCTTAGCCACTCAACTGACGAATCCTACCTTGGACAGGACTCACATCAACTGGTCTTAACAATGAAGTATTTCAGACGTTTAGAACTCTTTGGTTACGATTTTCGATGATAACCATAGTCCCCTTCGAATTAATTTCGTATCTCGATCCGGGATAAAATAAATTCATGCAATGAATGCAAATGAGTATAGTACAAAGTAACTATGCTTTATGCATGCTCGAGAGAGGATTGCATTTATGATAGATGTTCAGTGTTTCAGACAAATTATGCATTTGATTTCATCAATCCGCTTCGTATATATCTTTGTGTCATCGATATTTTGCCCTCGCGTCTTTGAGATCGCGATTGATTTCATTTGGCATTAGTAGATTTTTGGGCCATCAGGGCACTTCCCAAGGCCTGTTTATGATCTGATCGGAGGATTTGGTGACTACCTGTCACGATCGTCTTTTGATAGGGGTGGATTCTGTCCACGATGGTCGCGGTACGATCGCATTTCGATTTGTTTAGCATGGGTCGATTTCTGAGCCAACAGGGCAATTCCCAGGGCTAAAAACGACTAAGTAGTGGGCCTGCTGACCGCTTAATTAGGGTATTCGGGGCTCCTGAATTTGGATAACCTTGTTGCGGTGCATGATTGTGATATATCATGTTATGGCGATGAGAAGTTTCCCTCTCGGGTTCGGTCAAATTCCGCCTGATTCCTCTTGATTTCAGCCGTTTTTGGGTCTTTCGGAAGGGTTTCCAAGGTTTGCAATATTGGCTAAGTGTTGGCCTTTTTTATCAAATTGCTGATTTGGCCCATTTATCATTGACCATTGGTGAATCCGGTCCGGGGGATGGATAGAGGACATAGATGTGTGTCTAGGAGGATTGGTTTGATCAAAAATCAATTTAGATCGAAGGCGGGCCACATCATGGGAGATCTCACACCCCAACCAGCATCTGGGCGCACCTGCTATAGGATGTGTGCACATGTGGCTAAGGTGGGCGCATGTGCCCTCTCCCTCAAGTGCATGTGATGAGAAGAAAAGGAAGGAGAGAGAGAATGGATGGGAGGCGAGCGCATGTACCTCTCTCGGGTGCATGAGGCCTGCATGGGCGCATGTCACTATGCCCCTTAGTGCATATTTGCACATTGTGTCACGCCCCAAATTCGGTTCTCGACGTCCATTCGCTATAACCCGAATTCAGAGGTGGCATCCTCCGTAGTACCCCGATCTCGGATCCTAACCCCACACGCCAGGTTCCGATCCTGGGATACCACAAGGAGGATTTTAGGGTCTGAATTTTTTTTTTTTAACATGAGCATCACAATATGAGTACCATCAAAGACAAACACAATATTTCCACTAAATCTTTTCGTTTATATACAGTACTGGAAAGTAAATATACAATGCGTAAATATAAAAACTGTGCACACTTCGGCACCTCCTGCTACTGCACTACAAACTCCAACTCAACGTTGCTGATATACTCTGGTAGAACCTGCAGCGTAACAAACGCGCATAAGCTTCGAACGAAGCTTCGTGAGTGCGTGTGTGCGTGCGCAATGCGTATGACAAACATGATAAATATCAGAGTAAGCAGTAAAGCATGATGAGAAGACTAAACCAAAACTTAGCCTAATTAGGCTACACGATCATGTGATATGAATAACTAGTCTACCACGGCTATGCAAGCATGTAATACAGATGACTAGCCTACCATGGCTATGCAAGCATGCAATACAGGTAACCAGCCTACCAAGGCTATATACTCAAACTATGCGATGGCCTACAGGGCCTAATGTCGCATATAATGATCCAATGCATGTATGCAAATCACCACCTCTAAGTACAGTGGTCCAGATACGAACAGTCATAACGCAGTCACGTAAGCAATGCAGGACTCGGAACTGGTAGCTCGCCCAGGCTTACAGCCCCGCCCACATCACACCCGCCCACATCAGGACCGTCCCACACCATACAGAAGATCAGTCACATCACTGATACCAATACCATCTCTGAAACGGAACATCACCGGGGTCTCACAGACCTCACTACTCACCAGTAGAATGCCAAAGCCTATCTGGTGCAATAGCGGACCTACTTACAGCTGGTCAAACTCAACCCCCTTTGCCAACACTCTTCCGGCAGGTTAGGTCAGACCTCCTTCCAAACTGACCACGTGCAGTGGAAAACACCGCCGTTTGGTATTCGGCATACTGGTGTATGATTAAACCACCCGGTCCTTGAATGGAGCACCCACCTTGGTACCAACGGGATCAGGGACTTTCACCCAGGGACATCTTTGGCATCCAGTTTAAAGATAACATATTTCCGGTGTTCCTGCAAACCACGATGGAGCTGTGGTTGCAACGTAGTAACCATGCTATATGCGGCACAAGCAGACGGTGCGAAATGCAACCATGCATACAAACGTGGGACGACATACCCGTGCAAGTCTCCCAAAGAGCACCATAAAACTATAAGGTCTCAAACACAATGTCACCGTCAGCTGGTAATGAACTGCACGACAATCACGACCGATATGGCCGGTTGATACAAGACAATCAGATGACCCAAGCATTCATGATGCATGAGTCAAGTATACAGTATGAGTGCCAACAAGTAGTCCATCTACCACGATGGCAATAAATCAATCTAGTCCAACCTATTTGAGATATCATTAAGATGAGGGGACACATATGAATGATCGAGTCATAGTGCGGGATGTCGCTAGCCAGGGAATCTCGCACCAAGGGCTACAAGGTATGCTAAGCTATTCCTACCATACAGTGTAAGTCAGGATGATAGATTCCTGTCCTCGAATAGTCCCATACCTATTGGAGAGGTTTGCGATAGAGAGCACGTGAATTACATTTGCGCGACTACATCTCGAATGCTTTATGAATGCGTTTATGCCCTAGTGGTCCCCAACTAACAATGGTGATTCGGGATGCATACTCATTACACATGCATGGTGGTCGTCGAAGCATATAGTATAAAGATCACATATGAGTATTCCAACAACACTACGTGTGGCAACAGACATATCAAAAATAGCATAAAAAGATAATTCACTTATAATACAAGTAAACATAACGAGATAAGACTCTAAATGGATGGTATACAACAATACAGATGGTCCAACAACTAAACGGTGTGGATTAACCTTCAACATTCAGATAACCCAAATGGAAAGAAATTGATTGAATACACTACCGACACATCAAAGGTAGAACCTACTTGAGCGGCAAGAGTGGAATACTCAAAATCATGCCAAGACCCATAATCCTGTAGTATAGTTGAGATAAACACGATGAATGGTCCGTAGAAGGAATGTCATAGAACGGGTTGCAAGATAGACAGGTCATGACAGAGAATCATAAATGGTAGTGTAATATGAGATAGATGGTCAACACGATGAAGTCCAAAAAGGGACGACAGGTCTAACCTCATGCTACAAGATAGGCTCCATATAATGGATGGCCTAGATGACATACGAACGTCGAGGATGAGCCCCATACTCGTCCTATAGGTAAACGGGCGGTGTGGATGAGATATACATAATATGGTAGTCTTTTAATAGTTGGGTACAAGGGTAGAAGGGGTGAGTCATATGAGTATACAAGCTGAGTTACCAAGATCAATCAACATGGTGAGTCAACAAGGTGAGTCAATAAGGCAGGTTGACAAGGCGGGTCAACTTGGTGAGTTAACAAGGTGAATTGACAAGACGGTTCAACAAGGTGAGTTTAAGAAGGTAGCCCTGCGACTTGGATCAAGCAAACTCTAAGGATGACCTTTAAATAAGGGTTTACTCAACTAATCATCAAGGTGGATCTACGGGATGGACAATGCGGTCATTCGAACACACACACAGTAAGGTGGTCCCAAAGCCATCTTGTACATAACATGCTAGGGTCCATTCATTTGGATGGTTTGGATCAAGCACAAAATTAAGGCGGTCCTTATGGATGGCCAACATACATATCGCACCATGGAGGCCAATGGCTGACGTGGATAGAACACATGCATAACAAGGTGGACCCGGGGTTGGGTATGACCGCACGAAGGAGTGGGGAAGCCACATACATCAATGGGCCCCAACAGTTTGGGATCAACTCAATATTTGTGCTTTCCCACTAATCAAGTGAGATGGCAAACCAACACCATGGTGGGGCCCGCACACCACACGTGTGGAACCCCACCCATGGCTGGGTGACATATGAACAGGAAGGATGGCAAATAAACATAACAGATGGGTCCTGTAAAGTTTCCAATGGTAGGCATTCAATCACCCTTATTTTCTACGTGTGGCCCACCTAAAACTGGGCCCACACCCCTGCCAAGAAGAACGACACGATATACTCAACATTCATCAAGGTGGGACCCAAAGTTGGGCCCCATCACCTTTGGTTAGATGGAAAAATAAACATTACAATGGCCCTAAGGAAGGTTTCAAAGGTGGGCATCAATGGCCACGGTTTCCCTACAATGTGGTCCACTTGAGGTTTGTTTTTACCTCAACATGAGAGCCCACGGCCCTAGAATAATATGAAAAAAATAAATGATCGGCATTGATAAAACAGATGCATCGTGGTGGGACCCACAAGGTGGGCCACCTGCGCGCTGCTTGGAGCGTGGCACCCAAATGGGTCCCAAGAGTTTTGAATCAAACTAATATTTCTATTTTCCGTTTACCCATATACATGTGATTTTATGAACAGGTTGGATGACAAATAAACATCACTGTAGGGCTGGGAAGATTTCAACGGTGGAGATCATTATTCCCACTGGTTCCTGTGGCATGGCCCACTTGACATTTGGATGTGCTTAAATTTTGGGCTCAGCTACTAAAATGAGCTGGAAAAACGTATGGACTAGATTGATAAAGCACATACATTCAAGGTGGGCCCAACGAGTGGGGCCCATTGACATTACCCATATAGGCTAAGCTGCTGGGCAGCAGCGTCCCCTGGACGCTGTCTGTCCAGCAGCAGCATTTTATTATTATTATTATTTTTTTTTATTTATATTTTTATATTTTTTATTTATTTTTTTATTTTACTCTCAACAAGTGGGGCCCACAGCAGTTTCGATCAAGCTGATATCTTTGTTTTTCCTTTCTACATGTATGTGTGAACTTATGAACAGGTTGGATCTCAAATAAACATCACGGTGGGCCATAAGAAGGTTTCAACGGTAGGGCCACTGTCCCTACTGTTTTCTGTGGTGGGGCCCTCTCGAGACTTGGATCTGACTCATTCTCGGGGTCATGCCCTAAAATGATCTCCCCAAAAGAATGGACGGTGTGGATACAGCACATGCATCATGGTGGGTGGCCTCCAGATGGGCAGCGAGCCCAGCGTCCGTGGACGCTGGTACGCCCAGCGCCCGGACGCCTCTCCTCTCCTTTTTCTCTTTTTTTTTTTTTTTTTTGTTTTTCTATGGTTTTCGCCCAGTGGGGCCCACAAGAGGATGATCCACCCCATCTAACGGTTTCCTCGGCTCATAAGGAACTCATAGAGTCCTATATTGGGTATGTTTTGGGGGCTACAAATATCAAAGTGGGCCGAGGAAGTTCAGCAGTACAAATCGTCTCCCCACTGTTTCATACGGTGCGGTCCACTTAAAATTCAGATCGGCTTCAGATTTGGGCCTTGGCCCTAAAATGATATGGGAAAACAGATAGACGGTGTGGATGGAACACAAACATCAAGGTGGGTCCCACGAGTGGGGACCCCACTAACCTCTCCAGCGTACGCTGGACGTTTCCAGCGTCTCTGACGCTGGGACGTCCAGCGTACGCTGGACGTTTCCAGCGTCTCTGACGCTGGGACGTCCAGCGTCCATTTTTTTTTCTTTTTTTTTTTCTTTTCTCTAGTTTATTTCAGGTGGGGCCCACTTAGGAAAGATCCACTCCATCTATCAGGTTCCCCATCTCATGGGGGACCCAATGAACCCAATATTGAATAGTTGAATTGGTCTACAAACATCCATGTGGGCTGAGGAAATTTTGACAGTGGAAATCATTCACCCCACTGTTTCATGTGGTGCGGCTCACTTAAGATTTGAATCTGCTTCATATTTGGGCCTTAGCCCTAAAATGACATGGGAAAACAGATAGACGGTGTGGATGTAATAAAATCATCAAGGTGGGTCCCACGAGTGGGGACCCCTTCCAGCCGTCCTGACGCTGGACGGTTCCAGCATCCCAGACGCTGTGAACGTCCAGCGCTGGACGTTCTTTTCCTTTTTTTTTTCTTTTTTTTTTCTTTTTATTTATTTATCAAGTGGGGCCCACTTGTGTAAGATCCAATCCGTCCATCAGGTTTCACAGCTCGTTGGGAACCTAATGAGCCCAATATTGGGCAGGCTACGGGGCCTACAAACATCAAGGTGGGCCCAAGAAGTTCAGCAGTCCACATCATTTTCTCCAATGTTTTCCTATGGTGTGGCCCACCTACGATCTGGATCTACTTCATTTTTTTGTGTCCAACCCTAAAATGAGCTGGAGAAACAAATGGACAGCGTGGATTACATACATACATCAAGGTGGGTCCCACGAGTGGGGACCCACGGTCAACGCCCAAAGCCCCAGCACTGCTGGGCAGCAGCGTCCTCTGGACGCTGGCTGTCCAGCGGCCTTCTCCTTCATTTTTTTTTTTTTTTTTTATATTATTATTATTATTATTATTATTATAGTTAAATGGGGCCAATCATGGATGATCCGACTCATCCATCTCCTTGCCCATCACAAGGTGGGTCCAAGGAAGGAAAAATGAAGGGTAAATGATAAAAAAAGGGGGAGGTTTGCACTCACAATGATGGTTGGACGGTTGGATTGTCGATCGGACGGTCCAGATGATGATCGGGGTCCTCCAAGCTTGATCTTCACCTTCAATCTCTCTCTTTCTCTCTTGATCTCCCTCTAAATCTCTCTCTAAACTCACTCAATCTCTCAAATCTCTTTCTTCTCTCTCTCTCTAATCTCTCTCTCTCTCTCTCTCTCTCTCTCTCTCTCTCTCTCTCTCTCTCAAACCTTGGAATATGAGAAGGCCACCCCCCCCTACGTATGGCTCTTGTATGGGAAGAGGGGGGTGAATGATGTAATGATGATGATGATGATGATGATGATGATGATGGGATGGGAGGAATGGGTTGGAGTTGACTTTTGGTGAGAGAGGATGGGGTGGGTATGGTGATGATGGCTAGATAATGATGGGGGTATGGGTGAGGGTGAGGGTGATAGATTTGACATGTTGTTGGGAATTGTGCAAGTGGGGCCCACGCCACACGCGCGTTGCGTGGCCCACCTCGAATTGCACGAACGTATGCATCTTACACACCGGGTATCGCAATGGGGCGTGCCGCGCGGCGTTGGAATCGTGGCGCCCGCGCGGTCGCAAGGGTACAAGTCTTGGGTCGTTGCGGTACTAAATCAGGGTCGCGATCAAGGCTCTCTAATCTGGTCCGTCCGGGACGTACCGGTACCGGAAACTAAACGTACGGAGGGCAATTCAGGGTACGGGTCTTACAACTCTCCCCTCCTTATAAAAATTTCATCCTCGAAATTCACAACGAAACGAAGTCAAAGCAAACGACACAGATATATAGATAAAAACAAAAAAAACATACAAAAAATCAATGAAAGTTTGCAACATCGCTAAGTCCACATAGCATGCGTACAGCTCTTGATGATGTCAATCTCCTCTGGTGTCTACCGCAAAATGTCGGGGTCGAGGGAATAACGCTCTAGTACTGCTACTGACGGGATGGGCAGTCCCTAACTCGGTGTCCAATCTCGCCACACTTGAAACAAGTGCCCTTGAATGGCCTTTGGAGGTCGGGTGCTCTTGGTGTCGTAGGCGGCTTCTGCGGATGAACCTTTCTTTGACGCCTAGTTCTTCGAGGACCTACGATCGGAGGGATTGGTGCAATCGGTGCTCTGCGCCATGGTTGTTGTTTAGGTGCTCTTGGTCGCTGAGGGCATTCCTTCCTTCGATGGCCGGCTTCACCGCACTCGAAACAGTGACCTGAGATCCGCGACGGGGTCTTCTCTGAAAACTGTGTCGTCTGGGAACTGCTAGGGGAGAACTTCCTCTTCGTGCTGTCACTCGGGGGTGCTTGTTGTTGCTCGAACAAAGCGGTCATCAACCAGAGCATCCCTTGGAATTGCTCTGCGCTTACTAGGGTGACAGGTGCTAACTCTGGCTGGGACGTACCAGCCTCAACTTCAGCTACTGGTGTCGCGTCCATCTTTTTAAAAAAGAAGGGACAAGAAACCCTTAGCCTCAGAAAACTGCAAACATATTACGATTAAAGAACTATACCATTGGGAATTCTAGTGATTCTAAGTTCGCAAACATCAACAAGTGAGGGGTGATCTAATCCTAAAATACTAAGTAGAAACATTGTGTTGTTCACAGGTAGCTCCCAAGTCATGCTCTGATACCAACTCCTGTCACGCCCCAAATTCGGTTCTCGACGTCCATTCGCTATAACCCGAATTCAGAGGTGGCAGCCTCCGTAGTACCCCGATCTCGGATCCTAACCCCACACGCCAGGTTCCGATCCTGGGATACCACAAGGAGGATTTTAGGGTCTGAATTTTTTTTTTTTAACATGAGCATCACAATATGAGTACCATCAAAGACAAACACAATATTTCCACTAAATCTTTTCGTTTATATACAGTACTGGAAAGTAAATATACAATGCGTAAATATAAAAACTGTGCACACTTCGGCACCTCCTGCTACTGCACTACAAACTCCAACTCAACGTTGCTGATATACTCTGGTAGAACCTGCAGCGTAACAAACGCGCATAAGCTTCGAACGAAGCTTCGTGAGTGCGTGTGTGCGTGCGCAATGCGTATGACAAACATGATAAATATCAGAGTAAGCAGTAAAGCATGATGAGAAGACTAAACCAAAACTTAGCCTAATTAGGCTACACGATCATGTGATATGAATAACTAGTCTACCACGGCTATGCAAGCATGTAATACAGATGACTAGCCTACCATGGCTATGCAAGCATGCAATACAGGTAACCAGCCTACCAAGGCTATATACTCAAACTATGCGATGGCCTACAGGGCCTAATGTCGCATATAATGATCCAATGCATGTATGCAAATCACCACCTCTAAGTACAGTGGTCCAGATACGAACAGTCATAACGCAGTCACGTAAGCAATGCAGGACTCGGAACTGGTAGCTCGCCCAGGCTTACAGCCCCGCCCACATCACACCCGCCCACATCAGGACCGTCCCACACCATACAGAAGATCAGTCACATCACTGATACCAATACCATCTCTGAAACGGAACATCACCGGGGTCTCACAGACCTCACTACTCACCAGTAGAATGCCAAAGCCTATCTGGTGCAATAGCGGACCTACTTACAGCTGGTCAAACTCAACCCCCTTTGCCAACACTCTTCCGGCAGGTTAGGTCAGACCTCCTTCCAAACTGACCACGTGCAGTGGAAAACACCGCCGTTTGATATTCGGCATACTGGTGTATGATTAAACCACCCGGTCCTTGAATGGAGCACCCACCTTGGTACCAACGGGATCAGGGACTTTCACCCAGGGACATCTTTGGCATCCAGTTTAAAGATAACATATTTCCGGTGTTCCTGCAAACCACGATGGAGCTGTGGTTGCAACGTAGTAACCATGCTATATGCGGCACAAGCAGACGGTGCGAAATGCAACCATGCATACAAACGTGGGACGACATACCCGTGCAAGTCTCCCAAAGAGCACCATAAAACTATAAGGTCTCAAACACAATGTCACCGTCAGCTGGTAATGAACTGCACGACAATCACGACCGATATGGCCGGTTGATACAAGACAATCAGATGACCCAAGCATTCATGATGCATGAGTCAAGTATACAGTATGAGTGCCAACAAGTAGTCCATCTACCACGATGGCAATAAATCAATCTAGTCCAACCTATTTGAGATATCATTAAGATGAGGGGACACATATGAATGATCGAGTCATAGTGCGGGATGTCGCTAGCCAGGGAATCTCGCACCAAGGGCTACAAGGTATGCTAAGCTATTCCTACCATACAGTGTAAGTCAGGATGATAGATTCCTGTCCTCGAATAGTCCCATACCTATTGAAGAGGTTTGCGATAGAGAGCACGTGAATTACATTTGCGCGACTACATCTCGAATGCTTTATGAATGCGTTTATGCCCTAGTGGTCCCCAACTAACAATGGTGATTCGGGATGCATACTCATTACACATGCATGGTGGTCGTCGAAGCATATAGTATAAAGATCACATATGAGTATTCCAACAACACTACGTGTGGCAACAGACATATCAAAAATAGCATAAAAAGATAATTCACTTATAATACAAGTAAACATAACGAGATAAGACTCTAAATGGATGGTATACAACAATACAGATGGTCCAACAACTAAACGGTGTGGATTAACCTTCAACATTCAGATAACCCAAATGGAAAGAAATTGATTGAATACACTACCGACACATCAAAGGTAGAACCTACTTGAGCGGCAAGAGTGGAATACTCAAAATCATGCCGAGACCCATAATCCTGTAGTACAGTTGAGATAAACACGATGAATGGTCCGTAGAAGGAATGTCATAGAACGGGTTGCAAGATAGACAGGTCATGACAGAGAATCATAAATGGTAGTGTAATATGAGATAGATGGTCAACACGATGAAGTCCAAAAAGGGACGACATGTCTAACCTCATGCTACAAGATAGGCTCCATATAATGGATGGCCTAGATGACATACGAACGTCGAGGATGAGCCCCATACTCGTCCTATAGGTAAACGGGCGGTGTGGATGAGATATACACAATATGGTAGTCTTTTAATAGTTGGGTACAAGGGTAGAAGGGGTGAGTCATATGAGTATACAAGCTGAGTTACCAAGATCAATCAACATGGTGAGTCAACAAGGTGAGTCAATAAGGCAGGTTGACAAGGCGGGTCAACTTGGTGAGTTAACAAGGTGAATTGACAAGACGGTTCAACAAGGTGAGTTTAAGAAGGTAGCCCTGCGACTTGGATCAAGCAAACTCTAAGGATGACCTTTAAATAAGGGTTTACTCAACTAATCATCAAGGTGGATCTACGGGATGGACAATGCGGTCATTCGAACACACACACAGTAAGGTGGTCCCAAAGCCATCTTGTACATAACATGCTAGGGTCCATTCATTTGGATGGTTTGGATCAAGCACAAAATTAAGGCGGTCCTTATGGATGGCCAACATACATATCGCACCATGGAGGCCAATGGCTGACGTGGATAGAACACATGCATAACAAGGTGGACCCGGGGTTGGGTATGACCGCACGAAGGAGTGGGGAAGCCACATACATCAATGGGCCCCAACAGTTTGGGATCAACTCAATATTTGTGCTTTCCCACTAATCAAGTGAGATGGCAAACCAACACCATGGTGGGGCCCGCACACCACACGTGTGGAACCCCACCCATGGCTGGGTGACTTATGAACAGGAAGGATGGCAAATAAACATAACAGATGGGTCCTGTAAAGTTTCCAATGGTAGGCATTCAATCACCCTTATTTTCTACGTGTGGCCCACCTAAAACTGGGCCCACACCCCTGCCAAGAAGAACGACACGATATACTCAACATTCATCAAGGTGGGACCCAAAGTTGGGCCCCATCACCTTTGGTTAGATGGAAAAATAAACATTACAATGGCCCTAAGGAAGGTTTCAAAGGTGGGCATCAATGGCCACGGTTTCCCTACAATGTGGTCCACTTGAGGTTTGTTTTTACCTCAACATGAGAGCCCACGGCCCTAGAATAATATGAAAAAAATAAATGATCGGCATTGATAAAACAGATGCATCGTGGTGGGACCCACAAGGTGGGCCACCTGCGCGCTGCTTGGAGCGTGGCACCCAAATGGGTCCCAAGAGTTTTGAATCAAACTAATATTTCTATTTTCTGTTTACCCATATACATGTGATTTTATGAACAGGTTGGATGACAAATAAACATCACTGTAGGGCTGGGAAGATTTCAACGGTGGAGATCATTATTCCCACTGGTTCCTGTGGCATGGCCCACTTGACATTTGGATGTGCTTAAATTTTGGGCTCAGCTACTCAAATGAGCTGGAAAAACGTATGGACTGGATTGATAAAGCACATACATTCAAGGTGGGCCCAACGAGTGGGGCCCATTGACATTACCCATATAGGCTAAGCTGCTGGGCAGCAGCGTCCCCTGGACGCTGTCTGTCCAGCAGCAGCATTTTATTATTATTATTATTTTTTTTATTTATATTTTTATATTTTTTATTTATTTTTTTATTTTACTCTCAACAAGTGGGGCCCACAGCAGTTTCGATCAAGCTGATATCTTTGTTTTTCCTTTCTCCATGTATGTGTGAACTTATGAACAGGTTGGATCTCAAATAAACATCACGGTGGGCCATAAGAAGGTTTCAACGGTAGGGCCACTGTCCCTACTGTTTTCTGTGGTGGGGCCCTCTCGAGACTTGGATCTGACTCATTCTCGGGGTCATGCCCTAAAATGATCTCCCCAAAAGAATGGACGGTGTGGATACAGCACATGCATCATGGTGGGACCCACAGGGTGGCCTCCAGATGGGCAGCGAGCCCAGCGTCCGTGGACGCTGGTACGCCCTGCGCCCGGACGCCTCTCCTCTCCTTTTTCTCTTTTTTTTTTTTGTTTTTTTTGTTTTTCTATGGTTTTCGCCCAGTGGGGCCCACAAGAGGATGATCCACCCCATCTAACGGTTTCCTCGGCTCATAAGGAACTCATAGAGTCCTATATTGGGTATGTTTTGGGGGCTACAAATATCAAAGTGGGCCGAGGAAGTTCAGCAGTACAAATCGTCTCCCCACTATTTCATACGGTGCGGTCCACTTAAAATTCAGATCGGCTTCAGATTTGGGCCTTGGCCCTAAAATGATATGGGAAAACAGATAGACGGTGTGGATGGAACACAAACATCAAGGTGGGTCCCACGAGTGGGGACCCCACTAACCTCTCCAGCGTACGCTGGACGTTTCCAGCGTCTCTGACGCTGGGACGTCCAGCGTACGCTGGACGTTTCCAGCGTCTCTGACGCTGGGACGTCCAGCGTCCATTTTTTTTTCTTTTTTTTTTTCTTTTCTCTAGTTTATTTCAGGTGGGGCCCACTTAGGAAAGATCCACTCCATCTATCAGGTTCCCCATCTCATGGGGGACCCAATGAACCCAATATTGAATAGTTGAATTGGTCTACAAACATCCATGTGGGCTGAGGAAATTTTAACAGTGGAAATCATTCACCCCACTGTTTCATGTGGTGCGGCTCACTTAAGATTTGAATCTGCTTCATATTTGGGCCTTAGCCCTAAAATGACATGGGAAAACAGATAGACGGTGTGGATGCAATAAAATCATCAAGGTGGGTCCCACGAGTGGGGACCCCTTCCAGCCGTCCTGACGCTGGACGGTTCCAGCATCCCAGACGCTGTGAACGTCCAGCGCTGGACGTTCTTTTCCCTTTTTTTTCTTTTTTTTTTCTTTTTATTTATTTATCAAGTGGGGCCCACTTGTGTAAGATCCAATCCGTCCATCAGGTTTCACAGCTCGTTGGGAACCTAATGAGCCCAATATTGGGCAGGCTACGGGGCCTACAAACATCAAGGTGGGCCCAAGAAGTTCAGCAGTCCACATCATTTTCTCCAATGTTTTCTTATGGTGTGGCCCACCTACGATCTGGATCTACTTCATTTTTTTGTGTCCAACCCTAAAATGAGCTGGAGAAACAAATGGACAGCGTGGATTACATACATACATCAAGGTGGGTCCCACGAGTGGGGACCCACGGTCAACGCCCAAAGCCCCAGCACTGCTGGGCAGCAGCGTCCTCTGGACGCTGGCTGTCCAGCGGCCTTCTCCTTCATTTTTTTTCTTTTTTTTTTTATATTATTATTATTATTATTATTATTATTATTATTATAGTTAAATGGGGCCAATCATGGATGATCCGACTCATCCATCTCCTTGCCCATCACAAGGTGGGTCCAAGGAAGGAAAAATGAAGGGTAAATGATAAAAAAGGGGGAGGTTTGCACTCACAATGATGGTTGGACGGTTGGATTGTCGATCGGACGGTCCGGATGATGATCGGGGTCCTCCAAGCTTGATCTTCACCTTCAATCTCTCTCTTTCTCTCTTGATCTCCCTCTAAATCTCTCTCTAAACTCACTCAATCTCTCAAATCTCTTTCTTCTCTCTCTCTCTCTAATCTCTCTCTCTCTCTCTCTCTCTCTCTCTCTCTCTCAAACCTTGGAATATGAGAAGGCCACCCCCCCTACGTATGGCTCTTGTATGGGAAGAGGGGGGTGAATGATGTAATGATGATGATGATGATGATGATGATGATGATGGGATGGGAGGAATGGGTTGGAGTTGACTTTTGGTGAGAGAGGATGGGGTGGGTATGGTGATTATGGCTAGATAATGATGGGGGTATGGGTGAGGGTGATGGTGATAGATTTGACATGTTGTTGGGAATTGTGCAAGTGGGGCCCACGCCACACGCGCGTTGCGTGGCCCACCTCGAATTGCACGAACGTATGCATCTTACACACCGGGTATCGCAATGGGGCGTGCCGCGCGGCGTTGGAATCGTGGCGCCCGCGCGGTCGCAAGGGTACAAGTCTTGGGTCGTTGCGGTACTAAATCAGGGTCGCGATCAAGGTTCTCTAATCTGGTCCGTCCGGGACGTACCGGTACCGGAAACTAAACGTACGGAGGGCAATTCAGGGTACGGGTCTTACACATTGCCCCTCCAAAGTATGGGCGCATGTCATGCGACTTTGGAGAAATTTATATCTTCTCTTTCGGTGGGAGAAATCCCTTTCCGGCGATGGCATTCGATGAGGTATGGGCGCATGTGAATAGCCCATGGGGGATTCCGGCAAGGATTTTTACCTTGTTCTGATGATCCTTTTCAGAAAATGAAGCCTCCCTCCGATTTAGAAGTGAGTGGGGTATTTATAGTATGTTAATCGGGTATCGGGTACCAGGCGCATGTTATCTGCAAAAGGGATGGTATGCGCATGCATTTTGAGAGAGGAGTCATGTTCGCTTCCCCAAGTGTAGGGCTGCGATGTAGTAATAATCTCGGTAAGACCGAGGTCGATCCACAGGGACTTATGTGGGATGTCACAAACTCATCCACAAGTTTCTATTGAAGCTAACAATCAAAGTTTGAATAGAATGTGTGTGATTAACAGTTTTAGCTAAATTGAATGTAAACAATTATAAGAAGGCACTAGGGGTTCGAGGATTCACTTGTAGCAATCCTCGATGTTCAATCCGCTGTGGTTTCCCATTCTCTCAACTAGAATCACCAGTCAGGTCTATCTAGTCGGATGATAGAACTGTTAAACCAGAAGTCTGTAACATGTAAGTTCTGTGCATAAAGTTCACTCAACTCTAGGCTGATCTGAGCATGCTCATTGCATAGGTCATTCACCTTTTCTATAGGTCCAATTCCCAATCATAACCATCCTCAAGTCTTCTCACAAGACAAGGCTAGATCATGATTTGAACTGGATTCAAATTATATGCACAGTCCATACATATTTCAGATAATCAACCAAAACTAGAACTTTGGCATGAAGTCCCTTTATGAAGAGCTTGGTACTAGAGTGCACTCCAATTCCTCGGATCATACAGGTCTAGACCGTTGCAAACAAATTAAGAAGATAAGTAATTCATCCAAACATCCATGAGTCATCACAAGACTAAGAGAAATTACTTAAAAACTTGTATAAAATTCAAACCTTGGTTCATAATCATAAATTCCAAAGTGAAAACCACTTAACTACGAATTAAAACATCTTGGATACACTACAAGCTTCACCTCTTAGCCCTAGCTAAGAGGTTTAGCTGCTCATGATCCAAGGAAACATGAAACAACTCTTAAAAAAAACATGAAAACAGCAAAGCAAACCAAAAGGAGTTGTGAAACTCCAATCTTCACTTCCACAGCCTCCAACCTCGCTTGAACCCTTCCAGGATGCCCTAGGAACGATCCCTAGGTGTCCTTTTATAGACTGGAAGCTCCACAACTTCGGAAGAATCGAGAACTTGCGTAACACTTACGCAGCGCAGAGAAAATCGGACTGAATTTGGAAGTTTCTAAGTCCACACGCACAGCCGACCGGTCATGACCGGTCGGCCTCAATGGACAGCCATTCCAGCAAGCATGGCCGACCGGTCATGACCGGTCGGGCTTGTCCAACCTTGGTCCAGCAACCATGTCCGACCGGTCAAGACCGGTCGGACGTCTTCAGCGCAGCTCCAGCAGGTATGGCCGACCGGTCAAGACCGGTCGGCCTAGTTTAGTATGGTTCCAGTGCACCTGGCTAACCGGTCCAGACCGGTCAGGCTCTCTTGGCCGACCGGTCACGACCGGTCAGCCCTCTTTCTTCTTGTATTTTTCCTTTCTTTCTTCCTTCTGCTTTCTTTTCTTCTTTAGTTCTTTCTTTCTTTATTAGAATAGTTCCAAATGAGCTCATTATATCTTCAATTGAGTAGAGTCCACCCTCAATCCTGTAGTCACACAACATGCATTGAATTAGCTTCCAAACCATACAAACCTTGCACAATGAGTGATGAATTGGGGTTAGAATATGCATAGTTAAGAGCTCAACACACCCCCCAACCAGCATTTTGCTAGTCCCGAGCAAAACATGCGTGAAGCTAATCTCATTCTTCGAAACTCAACTCTCTTTCAGAAACCATCCTTTTATACATTCCAAGGTTCATAAGCGTAAGATTCAGAAACATTAGGCAACAGAGGTTGAAACCGTAAACTCTCAAAACATAATACGCATTCATATGAAATTCCCGCTGATTGGTTGATAAATAGAAAGATTTGAACAAATTTAACCTAGTGTGGGTAGTGAAAATTCATCTCACGAGTTTCTAGGATTATCTTCTTCATAGATCAAGTAGACTATAGAACTCAAGGTCCATAGAGCCACATCAAGCCAATGACAGGGATTTGCCTTACCGTCCTTCCGACGACTTTCACACTACGTCCCATTTCCGGCTTTGGTTACGGGTAGACCATCCCCCGGTTGGTAGTAGGTAGCCCTAATCGGAATTCTCCACCGTTTTTCCACATTCCCAATTTCATCCTTCCTTTTCCTTTTTCTTTTTAAATTAGATAGGATTTTTAGAAATCCATATCTTTCATTATTTTCCCATGGACAAGGATGGACAAAGTACCCCGGCCTGATTTCTCAATACCTTAATTCAAAGTCTAACTCATCCCTAAATCTCATAATCCCTTCAACTCATGAAAATCGTGTAATGTGAACTAGGTGTAAAAGTGTTCAGATTTTCTATCAATCACAAAAATAGGGGAGTTCTCATATAAAACCATTATGCAATGAGAGATTCCAGACATCCAGCCTTATACACTTCATATCTCCTCCTCTTATGCTCATATCAACTCGAATGCATAGAACCAATGTTTTCCAAAAGAGTTTTGAATTTTTGAAAAAAATCGAAAAATTTCCACATAATTGCTTGAGATGTTGCAAAATGCTGGATTCATCCAAGCGGTCCTACACCCCCCACCCAAATCGTGCATTGTCCTCAATGTAAAAGATGCGCAATGAGCAAAACATGAGAGCAATTTGAAAATAAAAGGGAGTGAGGAATGATATTACCTGAGAGAGTGAACATTGGAAATCTTCCTCCTTCTAACAAACCTATGAAAACGAAAACAAAAGCAGCAAAGTCCTAATCCTAACTACTCTATACCTTCATCAGACTAGGAGATCAATCATCCTGATACACAGGATCATTCAGGGGTAAGGACATACCTTCTGAAGGAAAATTCTCAAAGAACGGCTTTAATCGCTGCCCATTTGCTTTGAAAATGTTGCCGTTCCTCGGATTCAACAGCTCGACAGTCCCATACGGATAGACAATTTGCACAATGTAGGGACCGGTCCATCGAGATTTTAGTTTTCCCGGAAATAGATGTAAGCGAGAATTATACATAAGGACTTTTTGGTTGATTGTGAATGTCTTGCGAAGAATATTCTTATCATGGAATATCTTTGTCTTGTCCTTGTAAATTCTCGCATTCTCATAAGCGTCATTCCGGATTTCTGCAAGTTCATTCAATTGTAGTTTGCGTAACGAGCTTGCCTTGTCAGAATTGAAATTCATCTTCTTAATAGCCCAATATGCCTTATGTTCCAATTCCACAGGTAGGTGACAAGCCTTCCCATAGACAAGTCTATAGGGAGACATTCCAATAGGGGTTTTAAAGGCAGTACGGTAAGCCCAAAGCGCATCGGTAAGTCGAAGTGACCAATCCTTGCGATCGGGATTCACCGTTTTCTCCAAAATGTGTTTAATCTCCCTATTGGATATCTCAGCTTGTCCACTAGTTTGTGGGTGATAGGGAGTGCTCACTTTGTGTGTAACGCCATATTTCTTCATTAAGGCTGCAAAAGGGCGATTGCAAAAGTGAGACCCTCCATCACTTATGATGACTCGAGGTGTTCCAAACCGGGAAAGAATATTTTCTTTTAAAAATCGAATGACCGTTTTATGGTCATTATTCCGGCAAGGAATGGCCTCGACCCATTTGGAGACATAATCAACAGCAAGTAAGATGTATAAATTTCCAAAAGAAGATGGGAATGGGCCCATGAAATCGATGCCCCAACAATCAAAAATTTCGATAATTAAAATGGGATTAAGTGGCATCATATTTCTACGGGAGATTCCTCCTAGTTTCTGACAAGGTTCACATGCTTTGCAAAACTCATGTGTGTCTTTGAACATGGTGGGCCAATAAAACCCACATTGCAGAATTTTCGCTGTGGTCTTTTTGGCTGAAAAATGGCCACCACATGCTTGAGAATGACAGAAGGAGATGATACTTTGTTGCTCATTATCTGGGACACATCTCCTTATGATTTGGTCGGGACAATACTTGAACAAGTATGGGTCGTCCCATAGAAATTTCCGTACCTCTGAGAAGAATCTATCCTTATCTTGCTTTTTCCAATATGTAGGAATTGTACCTGTAGCAAGATAATTAGCAATGTCCGCATACCATGGCAATTGGGAAACAGCAAAAAGTTGTTCATCAGGAAACATGTCATTGATTGCAGTCGTTTCAGGGGAATCAGTGAGGACAAGTCGAGAGAGGTGGTCAGCTACTACATTCTCTACTCCTTTCTTATCACGTATTTCTAAGTCGAATTCTTGGAGTAGGAGGATCCATCTTAATAACCGTGGTTTAGCATCCTTCTTAGAGAGAAGATACTTAAGCGCAGCATGGTCGGTGAATACGATGATCTTGGATCCAATCAAGTAGGATCTAAACTTTTCCAAGGCAAAAACTACTGCTAAAAGTTCCTTTTCAGTAGTGGTGTAGTTTGCCTGGGCTGAGTTTAGGGTTCTACTTGCATAGTAGATAACACATGGCTTTTTATCTTTTCTTTGGCCTAACACGGCCCCAATAGCATAGTCGCTAGCATCGCACATAATCTCAAAAGGAAGGCTCCAATCAGGTGGTTGCATTATTGGGGCGCATGTCAACATGCCTTTAAGGGTGGTAAAGGCCTTTTGACATCCTTC
The DNA here is from genome assembly GCA_003013855.2 of Liriodendron chinense. Classification (NCBI taxonomy): domain Eukaryota; kingdom Viridiplantae; phylum Streptophyta; class Magnoliopsida; order Magnoliales; family Magnoliaceae; genus Liriodendron; species Liriodendron chinense. The sequence goes on along the minus strand of PVNU02000867.1, from coordinate 47,482 downwards.
ACTCCACTCAAATGAATTTTCCTTTTGAAGTAGGTTGCATAAAGGACGAGAGAGTGAACTGAAATCCTTTATGAACCGTCTATAAAATCCTGCGTGTCCTAAAAAGGACCGTATATCTCGTATGCTTTTGGGTGGTGGGAGGTTAGAGATATGATCAATTTTCGCCTTGTCCACCTCAATTCCATTTTGTGAAACGATGTGACCAAGTACAATTCCCTTTTGAACCATGAAGTGACACTTTTCCCAATTGAGTACAAGGTTCTTTTCTTCACATCTTTTTAGCACAGATTTCAAGTGTTTGAGGCACTCATCAAAGTTACAACCAAATACAGAAAAATCAACCATGAAGACTTCAAGAATGGTCCCCACCATGTCAGAAAAGATGCTCATCATGCAACGCTGAAAGGTGGCAGGGGCATTACATAGTCCAAACGGCATTCGTCGATAGGCGAAAGTACCGAATGGACATGTGAATGTAGTCTTTTCTTGATCTTCACGGGCAATTTCTATTTGGTTGTACCCTGAATAGCCATCAAGAAAGCAAAAGTGGGAATGACCCGCCAACCGTTCTAAAATCTGATCAACAAACGGTAGGGGGAAGTGGTCTTTCCTCGTGACAGTGTTTAGCTTCCTGTAGTCAATGCACATTCTCCAACCGGTAGTGACTCTAGTTGGTACGAGTTCATTATTGGCATTGGCTATGATGGTTATTCCGGATTTCTTTGGCACCACTTGAGTTGGGCTCACCCATTGGCTATCAGATATTGGGTAAATGATACCTACATCCAATAGTTTCACCACTTCGGCCTTAACCACATCCTTCATATTTGGATTTAGTCGTCTTTATGGTTGCCGGGATGTCTTTGCATTTTCCTCAAGATGTATGCGGTGAGTGCAAATCAGTGGGTCTATGCCTTTGAGATCCGCAATTGTCCATCCGATGGCACTCTTGTGCTCTAATAGAGTGGCTATTAGCCTACTCTCTTGTTCCTCATCCAAGTGGGAAGAAATCACCACTGGATATGTCTCATCTCGACCTAAATAGACATATTTTAGCTCACTTGGCAATGGTTTTAGGTCGAGTTTTGGTGCCTTAATGTTGGATGGGAGGGCCTTGTTCTCATTTATAGGCAAAGGTTCAATTGGGGCCCTCCATCTTTTATTTTCACGCACCAGCATCATATCTAGAATGGCATCCATCTCTTGTGTTGTATTATCATTCATATCATGGAGATGGGCCACACATGCCTCTAAAGGGTCGGAAAATAGTGACAAGGGGATTGTATCTTCCACGAATGATTCGATCATGTTTAGTTCGTGGATATCATCATCAACTTCCCGCGGTTGTTTGCATAACTCAAATATATTAAGCTCAAGAGTCATATTTCCAAAGGACATTTGTACCAGTCCGTTTCTACAATTGATAATGGCGTTTGAGGTAGCTAGAAACGGCCTTCCAAGTATGACAGGAATTTGAGTACCGGTGCCTATCACGGGATGTGTGTCCAAGACAATAAAATCTACTGGATAGTAGAATTTATCAACTTGAACTAGAACATCCTCTACCATTCCTCTCGGTATCCGGATGGATCTATCAGCAAGTTGGAGTGTGGTTTTGGTGGGTTTCAATTCACCTAACCCAAGTTGTTCGTAGACCGAGTATGGAATGAGATTCACACTTGCCCCCAAGTCGAGTAGGGCTTGTTTAATCTGGTAGTCTCCTATGATGCATGATATGGTTGGACTACCCGGATCTTTGTATTTTTGGGGCACCTCTTGTTTGATGATGGCACTCAAATTCTCAGCCAAAAGCACTTTGTTGTGAACATTATGTTTCCTTTTGATTGTACACAATTCCTTTAAAAATTTGGCATAAGATGGTATTTGTTTTATTGCATCCAACAGCGGAATGTTGATCTTCACCTGCTTGAAAACTTCCAGAATCTCCAGATTTTTATCTAAAGGTTTAGGTGAAATCAACCTTTGTGGAAATGGGGCAACTGGCTTGTATTGTCTTTCCGATTCTTTCTCTTGTGGAATATTGTTTGGGCTATCATCCTCTTTGGGAATTTTCGGATCCTTAGGCTTGGGAGGCTTCACCGGATTGGATTTATCAATTTCGTTCCCACTTCTCAAAGTGGTGATAGCTTGGACATGTTCCGTATGGTGGGAGGATGAGCTTGCATCTTGTATCTCATATTGGGTCCTTGGATTAGGAAGAGGTTGGGCAGGGAGTGTGCCCTTCTCTCTAACACTAAGGTGAGCTTCAACTCTAGCCAAAGATGTTTTCAATTCATTGATGGCTTGGTTTGAGTTTTGATTGAATTTCAATTGCTCTTGCATGAACCCATCTATTTTTAGAGAGTTTGTCTTGTTTTGCTCATTCTGGACTGATACAAATGCACCCAACATCTCTTCTAGTGATACTTTTGGAGTGTTGTTTGCATTTGCATTGGGCCCATTCTTCCAACTGAAGTTGGGATGGTTCTTCCAATTAGGATTATACGTGTTTGAGTTTGGAGCACCATATTGCTGCTGATAACTGTTTATGGCATTTGTTTGTTCCTGTAAAATGCCTTGGACTGCTGAAATTGTGGGACAATCGGGTGTAGCATGTTGATTTCCAGCACAAATTCCACAAACAGTTTCAACCTCAGTGGAGTTGATTGTTTCCCCTTTTCTTAATTCCATGGCTTCGACCTTTCTTGTAAGGCTAGCCAACCGTGCACTTATGCTATCTTCTTCTGATAGGACATACATTCCTCCCTTTTCCTTTTGTTGGCCAATCTTGGAATTTGTTGGTTTAGGTGTGTCCCAAGATTGTGCACTTTCAGCCAATTCTTCCAGATAATCCCATGCTTCATCAGCTGCCTTATTCATGAACTCCCCATTACACATCATCTCTATAAATTGGCGCATGGATGGAATCAGTCCTTCATAGAAAAAACTTATAATCCGCCAATTTTCATAGCCATGATGTGGGCATGCATTTAATAGGTCCTTGAATCTCTCCCAACATTGGGAAAAGGTTTCATCCTCCTTTTGGGCAAAGTTCATGATAAGGCGCTTAAGCATGTTCGTTTTGTGAGTAGGGAAGAATTTTTTTATAAATTCTCTGTGCATATCGTTCCATGACCCGATTGATCTTGGCCTTAATGCATACAGCCAACCCTTGGCTTTATCCTTAAGAGTGAAAGGGAAGAATTTAAGTCTTACTACATCTTCAGTCACATTTGCAAAGTGCATGGTGGTGATTACCTCATCAAACTCCCTAAAGTGTTGATAGGCACTTTCACTGTCTAAACCATGGAATTTAGGGAGAAGATTGATCACTCCCGGTTTCAAATCCACATTCCCTGCATTTGGTGGAAATACTATGCATGAGGGAGTGCTTGTTCTTGCAGGTTGCAAGAAATCACGTAAAGTCCTAGGTCGGGGAACATTCTCAACCACATTCTCCCCTGTTTCGGTTTGATTTTGAACCGGGTTAGGTTGATTTGTAGCCATACTTTCAGATAAAATTGGAGAATTTAGATGTCTCCTAGCACGTGGCTCTCTATCAATCCCTTCTACTATCCCCCCTTCACTTATGAGTCGGTTATTGGAATCCCGAGCCCAATGTGGCATGCAAAAATAAAAAATAAGAAACAAAAGAAAGTAAAAAGAATTCTTCCTTCTTTTTCTTTACTCTTCTCTAGGACCGAAGCACAAGGTGTCTTGCAATGGCTAGGCCAAAAACAAAGATAGAGACCGATTTCTCCTGGTCAATAGGGGTTCAGAGAACACCCCACCCACTCTTTGAATCTTTTGAGAAAAGGCACAGAAAAAGGAGAAAGAGGAGTAGAGATGAGAAAAGAAATCCCTGAGCACAAGGTGATCCAAGACGGCAGAGCCGACCAATAGGAATCCAGGTGGCAAAAAGGCCGACCTTTCAGAGATCCAAAAGGAGTCTCCACCCACTCTACAAGAGATGAATAAAATAAGAATGACTATGAGAAGGAGAAGAGTAAGGTTTTAGAAGGATAGAACCTGATTCGCACTTGAAATCCTTGAATCTTCTCCAGCTTCCTAGAAATCCTTGAAAAAAAATCAAATAAACAAACTAAGTTAGTTCTAATAATCTAAAAGAGTCCTAAATAGATACTAATTTCAGAAATTTGTGAAAACCGTCAAGGTCCCCGGCAACGGCGCCAAAAACTTGTTCGCTTCCCCAAGTGTAGGGCTGCGATGTAGTAATAATCTCGGTAAGACCGAGGTCGATCCACAGGGACTTATGTGGGATGTCACAAACTCATCCACAAGTTTCTATTGAAGCTAACAATCAAAGTTTGAATAGAATGTGTGTGATTAACAGTTTTAGCTAAATTGAATGTAAACAATTATAAGAAGGCACTAGGGGTTCGAGGATTCACTTGTAGCAATCCTCGATGTTCAATCCGCTGTGGTTTCCCATTCTCTCAACTAGAATCACCAGTCAGGTCTATCTAGTCGGATGATAGAACTGTTAAACCAGAAGTCTGTAACATGTAAGTTCTGTGCATAAAGTTCACTCAACTCTAGGCTGATCTGAGCATGCTCATTGCATAGGTCATTCACCTTTTCTATAGGTCCAATTCCCAATCATAACCATCCTCAAGTCTTCTCACAAGACAAGGCTAGATCATGATTTGAACCGGATTCAAATTATATGCACAGTCCATACATATTTCAGATAATCAACCAAAACTAGAACTTTGGCATGAAGTCCCTTTATGAAGAGCTTGGTACTAGAGCGCACTCCAATTCCTCGGATCATACAGGTCTAGACCGTTGCAAACAAATTAAGAAGATAAGTAATTCATCCAAACATCCATGAGTCATCACAAGACTAAGAGAAATTACTTAAAAACTTGTATAAAATTCAAACCTTAGTTCATAATCATAAATTCCAAAGTGAAAACCACTTAACTACGAATTAAAACATCTTGGATACACTACAAGCTTCACCTCTTAGCCCTAGCTAAGAGGTTTAGCTGCTCATGATCCAAGGAAACATGAAACAACTCTTAAAAAAAACATGAAAACAGCAAAGCAAACCAAAAGGAGTTGTGAAACTCCAATCTTCACTTCCACAGCCTCCAACCTCGCTTGAACCCTTCCAGGATGCCCTAGGAACGATCCCTAGGTGTCCTTTTATAGACTGAAAGCTCCACAACTTCGGAAGAATCGAGAACTTGCGTAACACTTACGCAGCGCAGAGAAAATCGGACTGAATTTGGAAGTTTCTAAGTCCACACGCACAGCCGACCGGTCATGACCGGTCGGCCTCAATGGACAGCCATTCCAGCAAGCATGGCCGACCGGTCATGACCGGTCGGGCTTGTCCAACCTTGGTCCAGCAACCATGTCCGACCGGTCAAGACCGGTCGGACGTCTTCAGCGCAGCTCCAGCAGGTATGGCCGACCGGTCAAGACCGGTCGGCCTAGTTTAGTATGGTTCCAGTGCACCTGGCTAACCGGTCCAGACCGGTCAGGCTCTCTTGGCCGACCGGTCACGACCGGTCAGCCCTCTTTCTTCTTGTATTTTTCCTTTCTTTCTTCCTTCTGCTTTCTTTTCTTCTTTAGTTCTTTCTTTCTTTATTAGAATAGTTCCAAATGAGCTCATTATATCTTCAATTGAGTAGAGTCCACCCTCAATCCTGTAGTCACACAACATGCATTGAATTAGCTTCCAAACCATACAAACCTTGCACAATGAGTGATGAATTGGGGTTAGAATATGCATAGTTAAGAGCTCAACAAGTCATGCGCATGTGCTGGGGATCATGCGCATGTGCTGGGGATCATGCGCATGTCACCATGCATCAGGCGCATGTGGCTTGGTGTGGGTGCATGTGCCCCTGGTATGGGTGCATGTGCCCCTGGTATGGGCGCATGTGGCCTCTGTGGTGGGCGCATGTCGCCCTACTTCTTATATTTTCATGATTTTTTGTATTTTTATTTTATTTAAAATATTGAAAAGGGAGAGAGAGAGCTCTCATGCGCATGTGGTGAGAGGGTAAATGCATGTCTTCTCATGGCATCAGCATGTGGAGAGAGAGTGGGCGAATGCATGTCTTCTCATGGCATCAGCATGTGAAGAGAGAGTGGGCGAATGCATGTCTTCTCATGGCATCAGCATGTGAAGAGAGAGTGGGCGAATGCATGTCTTCTCATGGCATCAGCATGTGGAGAGAGAGTGGGCGAATGCATGTTCCATTACTTAGAATATTTCAGGTTTTAGGCTCTGACGGGCGACCTCTAGAGGGGGGTTACCTTTTCGGAGACCGAGGTCACTGACGCCAAGCCGCTTTTAGGCCATGATTGACCTCCTAAATGAACGGGGTGGGGTACTGATGGTCATCTGCTATATCTGCTGTGAATTTTGGTAGTTCCTTACCAATTTGGACCCTCCGATCGGCTATTTACATAAGAATATTGTTCCGGGAAGCGCGCACATAGAAATATACATCGCAAGGACTTCAAACTTGCTACTTAAGGTTTTTCAGGCATTCGGGATCATTTGGTGATTATCCGCAGTCTGATTCCACTCTGAAATGGTACTTGTAGGCTTTCGGGCCCTTACAATCGGATATGATTAGGGAAAAACGCATTTGGAAGCGCGCGGGTAAAGATATGCATCGCGCGACCTCGAAACTTGCAGGTTAAGGGTTTTAGGGCGTTCCAAATCATTTGGCGGTAATCCGCATGCCCGCTTTCGACCCAAAATAACATGTTAGGGTTGCACTGGCATTTTCTGAGTATTTTAGATCTCGAAATCAGTCCAAATCGTCGTAGATGGATCGCTGAATACTGTTTTACAATGGGTGCAAATTTGAGCCCCAACACCTTGTTAGTTCAAGAATTCAGAAAAGCTAGTCCTAGGAAAACAGTAAAACCTAACTACTTCTACTTCTATAGCTACTAAAACAATTTAAAACCGTTTAACCTAGATTCCGAGGCAACGATGCCAAAAACTTATTCGCTCGCCTCAAGTGCAAGGCTTGCGATGTAGTAATAATCTCGATAAGACTGAGGTCGATCCACAGGGAATTTGGGTAAACCAATTCAGACTATTCTAGCAACTCCAAATCTCGACAATTTATGATTTCAAATTTATAAACTAACTTAAAACAATAATTTGTAAAAATCTGTAATTTAATGAAACTAAGGCCTCAAGGATCCACTTGTAGTAGCCCCGTGTGAATTCATTCATCCAAGCATAAACATAACTAGATTCAAAGTTTTATCTCTTGTCTAGTTGGAAGATTTAACATTCAAACACAAACAATCTCCACTCAAGTCTGAAACTAAGACTAGTTCTAATGAAGCACATAGAATCCGAATATGTAGCCTTCGAAGTAACAACCATGCCAATGGACTATGGTATGCTCAAGGATTACTACAATTCAAACCTAATCAATCCAAATATGATAATCTCAGAGAATTGCAAGGAACCCATGTTCGAAGCACATGAACTCTCATAAAACATCCAAAAATACCAACTTATATTCAAACTAGAACTTAAAAATCCAAACTTTATGTAGAGTACTTGAATCAAACGAATTCTACATGATAACTAGCTACAAGCTTCACCTCTTAGCCTTAGCCAAGAGGTTCTAGCCGAGCATCATCATGCTACAACTAAAAACAATGAAAAACTAATGAAACATGGATTCGGGAGAGTTGTAGACGCTCCACGATGATCCTCTTCACCTCCCACGAAGTCTTTAGCCTTCTATGATGCCTTAGAAACGAAACTTAGGTGTCCTTTTATAATGGAGAGGCTCCACTGCCTCAGAATCTTTTAGAATTGTGCAACACTTACGCACAGCACATGGAATTTCAGAGCTTCAAGAGGAAGCTGCTGAAAAATCAGATTTCCTGAAGAAATCTACATGACCTTCCGGTTTTGACTGGTTAAGGTGGCTGGCCGACCGGTCTTGGGCTTGGTCTAGGGAGTCCAGCGAGTAGAGAAAGGGGTGGCCGACCGGTCTTGACCGGTCAAGCCCACCTGATTTTGGTCCAGCAAGTTGGGAATGAGGGCTGCCTTGTGGCCGACCGATCATGACCAGTCGTGGCCTGTTTGGCCGACCGGTCTAGCCTCTATCCTTTCCTTTCTTTCACTCTCTTCTCTCCTTCTTTCTTCTTTCTTCTTTATCCCACCTTCAGACATCATTGAAGGGCCTCTAAATGCAGTCTTTTAGTCTTCAATTAAGTGAAGTCCCTCTCTCATTCCTACAACCACAAAACATGCATTAGATAGGACTTTTAAGCATGTAAACCATGCATAAGATGTGATGTAATGGGTTATAAAATGTATAAATTAGAGGCTCAACACCTTTCAGCTGTGAACGCATGCCGACGCTGATGGATGGGCTTAAATTTTAGATCCACCTTCAGTCGATGAACAACTACTTCAGGGTTGATGCCTAGCATAGCTTTATGAGACCAGGCAAAGACGTCTTGATATTCAACAAAAAAACTGGTTAGGCGAGATCAAAAGGTATGGTCTAGAGATGACCCAATATGGACTTTTTAGCTGGATCTACATTGGATAACTGGACTTTTACAATTTTTCTCCTGGGGCTCCAGCCTGATGTGTATCTTCTTTAGGATCCAACGATGCTGAGATTGAAGAGCCTACCAAACCCCCTACTCTTGCCATAATGGGAGTGACTTGGATGTTCTTCCAATCCTAAACCGCTATTTCATAATAAGCTCGAGCTTCTTTCTGGTTCCCTTGGATTATTTCGACGCCATTTAGAGTGGGGAATTTCATACACAAGTAGAGGGGATGTAATGCTGCCCCTAGTTTGGTGAGCAATGGTTGTCCTAAGATGGCATTATATTGTTCTTCCCCAAGTGTAGGGTTGCGATGTAGTAATAATTCGGTAGAGACCGAGATTGTTCCTAGGGACTTATTGTAGGAATCCACAAAACTACTTCAAATAACTTCTAATTGAGAGTAAACTTAAATAAATTCTTGTAATTGAATGTAGATAGGTAATCTGTAACTAAAAGTGAATGTAACAATATAAAAGAAACACTAGGGTGATAAGGATCCACTTGTAGCAACCCTTGATGTATAATTCACCGTGGTTTCTCAATTACACAACTAGGATCGAAATCAAATCCTATCTAGCCGGATGATAGATTGGTTAATTCGGCAAAACAATCTAATTCATGTGTTGTTCATAAACATGATTCCCTCAATTCAAGTTATGACTTGAGCACACTCAATTGCATAGGTCAATCCTAGTTCCAATAGATTAAGATCATAACCATAATAATCATCAAACCCTGTTACAAAGTTTAACTATATCATGATTTGAACTTCATTCAAATTACATGAATAAGCAACACATAAATGAAACTTTCAGAAAAAGGTAGAACTTTGGTTTGAAGTTCTCACATGAGGATCCAAGTCTAGAGCGTATTGAATCCGATTCCTCGGAGCGTACAGGTCTAGATCCGTGCAAAACAATTAAGAACTAAAGCAATTCTTCCAAACATCCATGAGTCATCATAAGATTAAGAAAAACTATTTACAACTTTATTCAAACTTCAATCAACCATTATTCTTCAATAAAAATCCAAACTTGAAACCATATAAAACAAATTAAAGCATCTTAGATTCACTACAAGCTTCACCTCCTAGCCCTAGCTAAGAGGTTTAGCCAACCATGCTTAAGAAAAATATGAAATTAAGTAAGAACATGAAAGAAAACTAGAAAGCAAACTAGAAGAAGTTGTAGAACTCCCAAATTGTTTGTCTCCGCCTCCTACTGCAATAGATCTCTTCTAGGATAGATTAAGAAGGATGTAGAGGTCTCCTTTTATAGCTAAAATCTGCCTCTCGCTTGAAAACTTTTAGAATTGCGTAGCTTACGCAAACAGGTCCGATTGATCGAATCTCCCTTTGATTGATCAGAATGTGTCCTCTGATTGATCGAAGATAGGCCGATTGATCGGAAAAGAGTCCAGAGAGTTGCTATTTTCTGCTGCTTATTCCGATTGATCGGACACTATTCCGATTGATCGAACACCTCCTTCTGATTGATCGAAAAAATGTCCAGAGAGTTGTTCACAAATTCAAATTTTCTGGTTACTCTGATTGATGGTCCGATGGATCGGACACCCATCGAAAACTCCTCCAATTGATTAGACACCTATCGGCGATCCATTGAAAATGCTGATTTCTTCAATTTCTTCTGTGTTCGCTTTGAATTTTCTCTGCTTGATTTCTTCCTCTCCTTCTTCCTTTCCTTGACTCTTCAATGACCCTTTGAAGTGTATTTTAATGCCCAAATGGTGAGGCTTTTCTCTTATTCCTATAATCACAAAACCATGCAATAGATAGGACTTTAAACGTATAAATCATGCATAGTTAGTGATTAAGTGGGTTAGAATATACACATTTAAGAGCTCAACATATATGCAGGCTTTCACTTTACCACAAGGAAATTGATAAATATAGTAACGTTAGCAGGGGATTCGCCGAATGTAACGGGGAGGTCGATACTTCCTTCTGGTATGACCACCTTGCCTCTAAAGCCGACGAGAGGCATAGAGACTGGCTCAAGCTAATTTTTAATGAATGCCATCTTGTCATACGCCTCGGAATAGAGTACATCCGCAGAGCTACCTGTATCCAACATGATACGATGTGTTAGATAATTAGCTACTTTTAATGTTACCACGATGGAATCTTCATGAGGGAAGTGAATCCCTTCGAAATCTTTTTCGGAGAAAGAGATTGACTGATTGCTTGAAGCTGATGAGTTAGATGATTTCTCCATCTAGTAAACATGTTGAGGATTTTGATAGGATTTGTGAGCGTATTTTTTCCTTACTGCCTGGGAATCACCCCTACAAGTCGGACCACCCACAATAGTTCGAATTTTGCCAATTAGCTCTGCATCTTCTTGCGATTGTTGGTGTTGCAGTGACCTTTCCCTCCAAGGTTGCCTGTCCCGACAATTGATGTGCTGAATCTTCAAGGAGATTGATGGTGTTGTGTAGCATAGTCACGAAGATATCCCCTACAAATTAGTGACTCTATCTGGTATTCAAAAGATATACAATCTTGAGTGTTATGCCCATGATCCTTATAGAAGTAGCAAAACTTTTTCTTATCTCTTTTCTCCGGATCAAATTTGATCCTTGAAGGCCACTTGACATAAGACTTGTTCTTGATTTCCATCAGTACTTTCTTTAGAGATCGGTCGAGGGGAGTATAATTATGGTATCTCCCTGTGAACGACTTTCGGGGAGAATGATCATGTTGATCACGGCGATATTTCTTGTTGGAGGGAGATGCTTACTCGATCTTACGATTCTTCCCTTGGCCGTCATGTTAAACGAGGGCCACTTCTTCGGCATTATATTTTTGGGGCTTAGTTTGGAATTCGACCATTTTTTTCGGAGGATTTTTATCTAGGGCAAAGCGAAATCTTTCTTTCCTTATACCCGCGATCAGAGCAGTAAGGCTTTTATCCTCAGTATATCCTTCAATTTGAACAGCTTTGGCTGTGAATCGAACCGTAAATTCTTTGATCATCTCGTTATGACATGCTTCAAATATGATAAATGGAAGGCTGGTTTCTTAGTGCGGATGCTTTCTATAAATTGAGACAGGAAGAGGTTCGCCAATTGAGAGAAGGATTCAATTGACCAAGGTTTTAGACCTCGGAACCAAGTACATGCCGCGTCCTTCAAGGTTAAAGAGAAAGCCCTACACATAATCTTCGAGCTATATCCTTCTAGCTCCATGAGAGATCTGTACATTTCTAGATGTTCGAGAGGGTCACTGATACCAGTATATGAGACAATGCTGGGCGTTCGATACTTTTTGGGCAGGGGGACTTCCATGACTTCACGAGTAAAGGGAGGTTCTACTCGATGAATTGATGTGAGAGTTGTGGCTGGGAGGTTGGACTAGTATTGTTACTCAATATGAACGAAACGATCCTCAATTCTTCTGAGGTCTCCCTCCCAGGGTAAAGTATAACTAGACGTTTTAGCGTTAGGTTCTTCTGGTTGGCGTTTCCTGGAGACACTAAAACGGATAGATTGCGGTCGTTGGATCGGGGCTTGATTGTCGCGGGAGATATGGTTTGGAGGGGGATTATTCTGGGCCTGAGGTTCACCTGGAGAGTGCCTGGAAGTCGCAGGTATAGGTTGTAACAGTAGTCCTTTTGGCACTTGTTGTGGCTAAGGAAAGTGTTGATCAAACCGATTATAAATGGTTTAAAATACAGCTTGAAGAGTAAGGAAAGTATCTCCTACACAACGCATAACACCACCTAAAATGCCCGATATATCTTGGAATGGATTTTGGAGCACTGGATCAGGTGGATTGGGCTGTAGCGGGGGAATTCCTAACACAAACTAAGGGGGATTCGAATTTGGTTTAGAGATTTCCACCAGAGGTAATGTCTGCCTCGAGGTGGAAGGATGAGTCGTCTTCTTCAGGGGCATGATGGAAGGTAAGGATTCTTAGTGAGAACGAATTGAATGCTGTTCCCATTGATGGCGCCAATCTGTTAACGTCAAATTCTGGTAACAGCTTTCCTTCCTTCAGATATACGATCCTCCTGAAGATGAATCATTTCTCCTCACCTGAAAATCAAAGTGAGAGATTAGGGGTGGCCGGTGTCCGGCCGTTAGCCCTCCGATGCTTAAGTTAGAGATGAGCTTGAAAGTAAGATGAAGTGTGAAATGTGGATTAAGATGTTGTATACCTTTATCATCCATGGAGCCATCTATTTATGCAGATCCGAGTGGACTAGTTCGTTACGTAGGCTATGAAGATCTCCCTGATCTCAAGGGATAAGACGCTATCTTATCAGATTAAACACCTGGCTGATTACGTTCCTTGATGGTGATCTTATTTAACCCGGGACTATGGATAGAAACAAAACCCAAGCAGGCCTGTAATCTGTGCCAACTCATGAGCTATATGGGCTGTTGAGACTACGACCCAGGAGACGTCCCCACCAATCGACTGACGACCAATGCTACTCGAATATGGATGGCGATTGACTTATGAGCAGACTTCCTTAAATTGTGAGATGCGCCCAACTCAGCTCGCTAGACGATATATTATGTTTATTTGCTTGCAGTTTATGATACTCGGGAGGCGCTCGTGTGTCATATATGAGCCATGAGAAGCTGCTCGAGAGGTGCTGATCGGGAATACCTTCGACTAAATCTATTGTACAACATAGACAGTTAGGAATTGGATGTTACATTCCCATGCCCTTATCCAATCATTAATTTAAGTTTAAGTTTCCTATTTTTAAGAATTGTTATTGATTCTTTAATATTATGGGAATATAGCATTGAAATACAAAATGGTCCACTCTCCACTAAAGAATAAGTGAATATGTAATCGACACAATGAATAGAAGAGGTTCAGGTTGATCAAATGTTAAAATTTAATTTTCATTTGTTAGGGGATCTACTAGATTCGATAACCGTCCACAAGAAAGTATTTATGTAATGACTCATATATATATATATATATATATATATATATATATATATATATATATATATATATATATATATATATATATATATATATATATATATATATATTTGCACACAAGTTGATACACAAGTGCACATTCATGCATGTAAACTTAATAATCATATTTCCCTTATGAATAGATGTGTGCACTTGTACACATACTTAAACACATCTCGGGCTTATATCATAAGTGCTTAATCAATCATCAAATTGATTGTCAAGATAACTCATTATGGACATATTATGATGAGGACATTAGACCCTTCAAGGTGTATCAGTGAAGAAAGTGAGCGTCTCAGGCATCTTTGTGGCTAGACGATGGTTCGTGAGATGGTGAAGAGCATTGAAGACCCTATACATGCGGTTTAGCACGTAGAAGACCCCACAATGAGGAGACACTTGTATAGGAAGGACCTAAGAGGAGCATGGAGCATGATTAAAAGAGGAGCAAAAAAGATGACAAAGAAGACCCGATTGATTGTTGTCGGGTGCCTGAAATTAACTCGATTTGAAGAGTTACTCTCTGGACAGTTTTGACTGTCATTGGGCGCCTAACCATTGGTCATCAGGCACCCAACCACTAGTCATCGGGTGCCTGAAATTCATTTGATTTTTAGATTAGTCGTTAGATTATTTGGACTGCCATCAACCACCCGACCAATAGTCACCAGGTGCCCGACGACCGCCCGAGTTGTTTTTTTAAGTTTGTTTTCTTAAGTATTAGTGGTAGTTTGGACTTTTCCTTTCTTAGTTAATGTTTATTTAAAGGGATTAAGCCCTAAACACGAATTTTAGTTGATTATTAATAAGAAAAGCTAGGAGGCTCCTCCTCTGCCTCTCTTTCTCTGTGGATCTACTTATTGTTCCCCAATCTTCTTCTTCTTTCTTGTCTCTCCTTCTTCCAACTTTCTTCAAGTTAACTTCATATTTTTCCCCTCTTTCTTCTAAACCTAGTTCTTGTTAATTCTCACAACCCCAAATCTGATATTTGATCTAAAACCCTAATTTTTCAGATTTTGATCCTCTAATCCGAGAAATCCTTTGATTCCCCGAGCTAGTTAATCTCATTACATTTTTGGATTGTAACCATGCAAAATTAGGAGGTTTCATTCCTCGCCGGATCCAATCCATGCAATACTTGAAATTCTTACTACGTCGTTGTGATGATGGTGCACATTATTGCATGTGTCCTTCTAATTTTCTTAATGATGATGATGATGAATGTTGAATGTTTTACAATTAGTGTTCATGTTACTCTATTAGATTATTCATGATCACATGCATGCATTATAATTAGGTCATCCTGCATCAAATTTTGGTATCAGAGCTTAAAGTATTGCATGGTTATTTTAGATCGAGTTATCAAACTAGGGTTTCATGTTAGGTCTATTTTAGGAATTTTTTAGATTTAGAAACTTTTCAATTTTAGAAAGTTTCCAAATTTGGAAGATTTTCATATTTGAGTCATATCATCTAGAATTAGTGAGTGTCAATCCATTATAAGTATATATTCATCTCATTCATTCTATGAGTTATATAACCCATAGAGGCAAGTTGAGTAAAACTTTGGTTAAGTCTTTATTTGCATGCCCACAAGAGCCGGAAGAGGTTTCGAACTTCAACTGATCATGAAGAATGAGTAGTTAGCTAAGCAACTTTCTTAATTGATGCAAAAGATAATCGCTATGAATGCGGCCAACAAGAATGAGTTCGCCCGCTTAGGCACCCAGATCAGCACTATCGTGAATAGACAAGAGTGATTAGAGACATTCCAGAGGGAGAACCCCACTGTTTGGGGAAGATGCGCAATCTCAAGTGGGAGGAGTTGTTAAAGAACGTACTCCCACATGTGGAGGTAATGGTGGTCGAGATCGTGGGGCATGTCGTAGTGTTGTGTGAGAGGCGCGAGCCACATATGATTACCCAAACCGTTACGATCTTGATGAGCACACGATGAAAAACGTGAAGGTGGAAGCCCCAAGTTTTGATGGGCACCTGGATCCCAAGGCATTCCTTGATTGGTTAGCTGACATGGATCACTATTTTAAGTGGTAGACATGTTAGAGAACCGTCAAATGCAGTTTGCTAAGATGGAACTTGTAAGCCAGGCCAAGTTGTTCTGGACTAACACCGAATGTAACATCACACAATAGGATGAGATGAAGGAGTTGTTGAAGGAGAAATACCTTCTTTTCTTCTACCGACAAAAGCTCCTTGACCAGTGGCAATCCTTACGCCAAGGTTCAATGTTTGTCGCTGACTACATCGCTAAATTCAAAGAATTTATGATGCGATGTGATATCCAAGAAGACCCTTTGGTGATGCTTTCACGTTTCAATACGGGTCTTCGATCAGATCTTCAATGCGAGCTTTTGACTCTACCCATAAAGGACTTGGATGAAGCATACCAAGTTGTGCAAGAGTTGGAACTGTATTTGAGAGCTCCTGTCATTCGACACTTTGAGTCCTGAGACTCTAATGCTAGATCTGGCTCCCAGGGAATTAAATCTAATATTAGTCAGCCCAGGGCATAGACGACTGTTCCGCCTAGGCTTAGGGATAATATGGGCAAAGGTGTCCTTGGTGCTAGTCCTACGGAGGGAGTTAAGTGCAATGCTATGAATGTGCGAATATCGGTCATATCTCAAATCAATGTCCCACAAAGAATCGTGGAAAAGCCTTAGTTATAGGCGAGTCCCATGAGGTTACAAATGACCAGGGTAATTGTGAAGTGGAAGAATATCACCCTAAAGGAGGAATTAGTGATGATGATGAAGTGGCTGATGAAGCAACGCTTGCAGTTGTCAGGCATGTGCTAGCTCTACCTAGGAGTAGTGTTAATTGGCGTCGAAGTACTACCTTCTATACTATCGCCAAGTGTGGAGAGAAGAATTGCAAGGTGATAGTGGATAGTGGAAGTTGTCAAAATGTGATTTCTGCTAACACCTTGGATTGTCTGAAGTCAAAATCCACCGCTCATCCTGACCCATACAAAGTCTCTTAGGTTAATAAGACCTCTCTTCCTATCACCCATCAGTGCTTAGTCCCCATAGAGTTCAGGCCATACAAAGAGTCTCTATGGTGCGACGTTATACCCATGGATGTGGGACATATTATCCTGGGTAGGCCATGGCTATTCGATAATGATGTTACGATCTTTGGTCGTTCGAATGCATGCACCTTCATGCATAATGACAAGAAAATCAAACTCAATCCAATGGCACCAGAGAGCACTTTAGAGAAAATGAAGGATGAGAAGGCGAATGAGCCTAAGTAAGGAAATCCAAACGTAAGTCTCTTCATATAATTAATGTAGGAGAGTTTGAGAAAGAGACTAAGGAAGATTCAATGGTGTATGCCCTTGTGGTAAGAGAAATTACACCAGAGGTTTCATTAAAGTTACTCCTTGAGGTAACATCGATTTTGAAGGAATACAGAGATGTATTCCCTGATGATTTACCAAATGAGTTACCACCTATGCAGGACACTCAACATGCCATTGATCTCATCTAATGACATGCTTGACATGATGGCAAGGTCCACCATTTTCTCCAAAATTGATCTCAAGAGTGGATATCACCAAATCCGCATAAACCTAGGGGGATGAATGGAGGATGACCTTCAAAACGAAGGTTGGGCTGTATGAGTGGATGGTCATGCCCTTCAACTTGACTAATGCACCTAGTACATTTATGCAGGTGATAACACAGGTCTTGAGACCATTCATGGGTAAGTTCCTAGTGGTTTATTTTGATGATATTCTTATTTATAGTACCACTAAGAGTCACACCTTGAACATTTGAAGCAAGTTTGTAGCATCCTTAAGGCTTAAAAGTTGTATGCTAATTTTAAGAAGTGCACTTTTATGTCTAGTTAAGTCATGTTCTTAGGATTTATAGTGTCATCTGAAGGTATGCATGCAGACCCTGAAAAGGTCAAAGCGATAATCGAGTGGACAGAACCGAAGAACATTCATGACGTGCGAAGCTTTAATGAATTAACAACTTTTTACTGTCTTTTCATTAGAGGATTTAGCACAATTATAGCTCCCATCACCGAATGCATGAAAAAGGGAGAGTTCGTGTGGTTGAAAGTTGCAGTCAAGGCTTTTAAGGAGATTAAGGGCAAAATGGTAGAAGCTTCCGTCATGCGTCTACTTGATTTTTTTTAAAGTATTTGAAGTGGTGTGTGATGCATTAGGTGTTGGTATAGGTGGAGTGTTGAGCCAGGAGGGCCATCCAATGACATATTTCAGTGAGAAAATGAATGAGGTGAAGCAAAAGTATTCCACTTACGACAAATAATTTTATGCGGTAGTGCAGTCTCTCAGACATTAGTGTCACTATTTTCTACCGCAAGAATTCGTCTTATTTTCATACCATAAGGCCTTAAGATACCTACATTCTCAAAAGAAACTTAATCCAAGGCATGCGAAATGGGTTGAGTTCTTCAGGAATATTTATTCATCCTTAAACATAAGGCTGGGGTTGAAAACAAACCAGCAGATGACCTTAATAGAAGAGTGGCATTGCTCAATTTCTTTAGTGTAGATGTAGTCGGATTTGAGCAACTGAAGGATGAGTACCCCATATGTCATGATTTTGGGAGTACCTATACGTCACTCTTTAATGACGAGCGTAACATGGGCAATTATGTTCTTAAAGATGGTTTCCTTTTTAAAGGAGATCGCCTTTGTATTCTCCGTTTGTCCCTTTGTAAATTCCTGGTTTGGGAGCTTCATTCAGGAGGGATAGCTAGACACTTTGGTCGAGACAAGACCATTGCTCTCATTGAATATCATTTTTATTGGCCAAGTCACAAGCGAGACGTAGCCAAAATTTTAGGGCAGTGTCGTACGTGTCAACTAGAAAAGTAGCAAAAGAAAAACATTGGGCTATATACACCATTGCCAGTGCCACATGCCCCGTGGTAAGATATCAGTATGGATTTCATGTTGGGGCTTCCTAATACAATAAAAAAGCACGATTTTATTTTTGTTGTGGTGGATCATTTTTCTAAGATGGTGTATTTCCTTCCATGTTTGAAAACGTTAGATGCGTCTAGTATTGTTAAAGTCTTTTTTTATGGTGTGATGCGTCTACAAGGTTTGCCTAAGACCATAGTGTCTGACCATGATATCAGATTTACTAGCTACTTTTGGAAGACACTATGGCACATGATGGGTACTCATTTATAATTTTCTACTACATATCACTCTCAAACAAATGGTTAAACTGAAGTGGTGAATAAAAGTCCTGGTAACCTCTTACGGTGTGTAGTGGGTGAGCATGTTAAGACTTGGGACTTAGTATTAACCATAGATGAGTTTACTTATAATGGTTCTGTCAACAAGTCAACAGGAATGAGTCCTTTTGAAATTGTTAGTGGTTATAAGCCAAGAATGCCCATAGACCTTTCACCCATGTCTGTCACCCAAAGGTCCTTAGAGTCAGCTGATGCATTTGCACGACACATTCATAAGTTGCATACATATATTAGACAACGAATAAATATGAGCAACGATAGTTATAAACATTCAGCTGACTTGCATCGTAAGTTACAAGAATTTCAGGAAGGAGACTATGTAATGGTGAGGAAAGGCCGAAGCGGTTTTCCCAGGGTACCGCTAAGAAATTACAAGCTTGCAGTGCTAGACCATTCAAAATATTGTAAAGAATTGGGTCCAACGTGTATAAGATAAACCTTCCACCTGAAATCCAACGTTTAATGTGGAAGATCTAGTCCGTTCTTCTAGTCCTGCCATTGATACTTCTTCTCTTTCATGGCCATATTCTGAGTTTGCTTCACAACCCAATCCACCCCTTCCCTCACTAATTGCATTTAAGGAAGAAATTGAAGGGATTGTGGATGAAGAAATATTTTCCACGAGAGATAGAGGCTTCTAGAGATACATTGTAAAATGGAAGAACAAGCCACCGTTCGAATCTACATGGTTAACTGAGGCGGAATTGCAGAGAATTAATCCAAATTTGCTAGAGACCCATAAGAGTTACCTCATCGGAGTCGAGTTTTTCTCACTTGTGGGGAATTGATGAGGACATCAGACCCTTTAAGGTTTATCAACGAAGAAAGCGTACATCTCAGGCATATTTGTGGCTAGACAATGGTTCGTGAGATGGTGAAGAGCATTGAAGACCCCACAATGGGAAGACACGTGTGTAGGAAAGACCTACGAAAAGTATAGAGCATGAATAAAAGAGGAGAAAAATAGAAGACAAAGAAGACCCAACTGATTGTCGTCGGGGGGTGCCCGAAATTCACTCGATTTGAAGAGTTACTCTTTAGACAGTTTTGATTGTCATCAAGCGCTCGAAATTCATCTGATTTTTTAGTTTAGTCGTTGGACTATTTAGACTACCATCGGGCGCCCGACGATCGCGCGAGTTATTTTTTTAAGTTTGTTTTCTTAAGTATTAGGGGTAGTTTGGACTTTTCCTTTCTTAGTTAATGTTTATTTAAAAGGGTTAAGCCCTAAACACGAATTTTAGTTGATTATTAATAAGAAAAGCTTGGTGGCTCCTCTTCTTCCTCTCTTTCTCTGTGGATCTTCTTCTACTTCCCTAGCCTTCTTTTTCTTTCTTCTTTCTCTCCTTCTTCCACCTTTCTTCAAGATAACTTCATATTTTCCCCTCTTTCTTCGAAACCTAGTTCTTGTTAATTCCCACAACCCTAAATCTAAGATTTGATCCAAAACCCTAATTTTTTTATTATTTAGATCTTCTAATCCAAGAAATCTTTTGATTCCCCGGACTAGTGAATCGCAATACATGTTTAGGATTTAACCATGCAAAATCGGGAGGTTTCATTGTTCGCTCACCTCAAGTGCAAGGCTTGCGATGTAGAAATAACTTGGTAAAACCAAGGTTGATCCTCAAGGAATTAGGTTAAACTGATTCAAAACATTCTAACAACTTCAATCTCAGCAAATTTATATTTCAAATTTAAAAACTAACTAAAACTGTAACTTTAGGAAAATTTTGATAATTAATGGAATTAAGGCCTCAAGGATCCGCTTGTAGCAGTTCCATGTGAATTTATTCATCCAAGCATAAACATAACTAGATTTGAAGTTCTATCTCTCATCTAGTTGGAAGATTAAGCATTCAAACACAAACAATCCCCACTTAAGTCAGAAAATAAGATTCTAGTTCTAATTAAGCACATATAATTCAAATATGTAGCCTTCGAAGTAACAGCCATGCCAAAGGACTATGACATACTCTGGGGTTACTACAATTCAAATCTAATCAATCCACACATGGCTATTTCAGAGAATTGCAAGGAACTCATGTCTGAAGCACATGAACTCTCATAAAACATCCAAAAATACCAACTTTATTCAAACTAGAACTTAAAAATTCAAACTTTAAGTAAAGTACTTGAATTAAACGAATTCTACATGATAATTAGCTACAAGTTTTGCCTCTTAGCCTTAGCTAAGAGGTTCTAACCGAGCATCATCATGCTACAACTAAAATCATAAGAAAAACTACTTGAAAGCATAAGAAAACTATAAAAATCCTAGTTGGAGGAGTTGCGAACGCTCTACGACGATCCTCTCCACTTCCCTGGACTTCCCAAGCCTTCTATGATTCCTTAGGAATGATGTAGAGGTGTCATTTTATAGTAAAAATTCGTCACTGACTTGAAAACTTTGAGATATTGGAGAGTCCTTACGCAGTCAGGACGCTAGCCAGCCGGCCGGAGGTTGCACAAAAATATCCCAAAAATCTGCATGTTTAAGTACACAGGCCAACCCATCTGCTGGTTGGACCACAGGTCAGACTGTGTAAAATCATGTCCAAAGATTTTTTGGTTTCTGAGGTATTTGGCCGACCTATCTAGTGCAGTGGCCAGCCAGTTGGACACTATAAATTGTGATTTTTCACAATTATTCTCCTCATCTTCATTGCATTCCACCTCCACCTCTTATCCTTTCTTCCATTGATCTCTAAGGCAAGTAAAGTGCGCTTTTTGTAGAATCATATATGGTTTGTGTATAACCCCAATCATATATGTAGAATCTCTCTCGCATTCCTACAAATACAAAAACATTTATTAGATTAGTCTTTAAACATGTAAACCATGCATACTGTGTGATGAATTGGGGTTAAAATATACACAATTCAGAGCTCAACACACCCCCGAGCCAGCATTTTGCTAGTCTCGAGCAAAACATGCGTGAAACAAATCAACTTTCCAAAACCCAACTCTCTTTTAGAAATTATGCTTCTATAAACTCCAAGACATACAAGTGCAAAATTCAGAAAAACTAGGTGATAAAAGTTGAAATCTTAAACTCCCTAAACATAACAAGTATTCACATAGAATCCCCCGATTGATTGATAAATATAAAAATCCGAACCAATTTAACCTAGCGTGCATAGTGAATGTTCATCTCATGAGTTTCCAAGATTACCTTCTTCACAGATAAATCGAACTAAAGATCCAAAAGTGTACAGCCCAACCAAATGCCTATGATAAGAATTTGCCTTACTGTTCCTTCGACAACTTTCACACTACTTCCCATTTCCAGCTTTAGTTATGGGTAGACCATCCCCTGGTTGGTAATAGGTAGCCCTTTTCAGAATTTCTCAACATATATTCAATGAATAACCATAATTTTCTTTCAATATTAGATAAGATTTTTAGAAATCCATATATTTCGTTCTTTTCTCTTATTTCTCATGAACAAGGATGGACAAAGTTCCCAGGCTCGATTCCTTAGCACCTCAAATCTTCAGTCTAACCAATCTGCAAATCTATGTAATTCCTTTAAACCATGACAATCGTGTAACGTGAACTAGGCTCAAAAGTGTTCAAATTTTCTATCAATCATATAAATAGGGGATTTCATATAGAAAACTATTATATTTAAGTTAATTTAGAGATCGCAAAATCATATCAATTCATCTCTCATCCTTTCATACTTATGACATCCCAAGTGTATAGAAATATGGTTTTTCAAAAGAGTTTTGAATTTTCAGAAAAAATTGAAAGTTTTTCTACAAACATTGCTCGAAATCTTAGATTTATCTAAGAATCTCACCCCCAACCAAATCTTACATTGTCCTCAATGTAAAAAGATATGTAATGCACATAAACATGAGAGTAATGTTAAAAATAAAAGAAAGTGAGAACGAGAGTACCTAAGAGAGTCAATCATGGAAATCTTCCTCCAACAACTAAATCTACTAAAAATAAAACTAAAACAGAAAACAAACTAGACCTAATCCTACTTAAGGCAATAAACAAAACCTAAATTATCCTTTTTGAAAGAGAATCTCCATCAGACTAGGAGATCAATCATCATTATAACATCTAAAAGGACAAAGTTGAGCAGGATCATCAAGTGGTGTAACAGATTTTTCAATAGAGCTATCCACCATCCCACTTTGGAAAGTACATTGGTTACATTAATCATTCTAACCCATTGAAAATCCTGCTGAAAAGTTTCAGCGGGTTTCTCAATAACATTGTCACATATACTACGAAAGGAAAATTACATTAGTTGGAAATTAGTGAATATGGATCTCCTTTCTATCTTATCTGGGCAAAAGTTTGTTAAATATGGGTCATCCTAGAAGTAGTGTTCTTTAGTTTGAATAAACTGAAGAAATGTGGAGACTTCAATCACTTCATCCTCACCAATTGGGATGGTTTCCACATAATTTAATTCCACCGGTGCTTCCACAATTGATATTTCAGTTTGACACTCTGTGGAAGGAGACTTTTTAGGCACCAGAGGGGTCTCCCTCAAGGCGTGTACTATGTCCAGAATCATGGGATCATTCGAATTTTCAAAGTAAGCCAAACACTCCTCTAGAGTGCAGGAGACCTTAGGGGCAAAAGTTTTCAGATTTAGACTTTTCCCATCTTCCTCATTCTCAGGCTTTTGTGTAGGTTAGAGTGGGTCCTCAACCTCTGCACTTTCAGACTTTGGCCTCTCCGTAGGCAAACCAAGCACTAATTCTTTCAACTCCTGTATAACAAATGTATTTAAATCATAAATTGGTGTCTTGACAAGTAAACTTTCAGAAATTGGCACTTCCAAGGCCTCATTAATAATCAAATAGGTTTCATCATTGGAGTGTGCCACACATGTCTCCAAACTCTCAGGTAGATTGGGTTGGAAAAACTCCTCATCTTCCATAGATTCTATCATGTTTATCTCATGAGGGTCATCATCATCATCCCAATCCTCAAAGGGATCGAAGCAAACAACATCTAGAGGATCAAAATTCAAATTTAAGACAAACTCCTCTTCCATGTTAGATTTAATTATGTTAACCTTATTGACATCATCATCATCCCTATGCCTTTTGCCCAAGTGAAACACATTCACCTCCTATGTCATGTTTCCAAAGTACAATTGCATTACCCCATTTCGGCAATTTATAATTGCATTTGATGTAGTCAAGAAGGGGCGGCCTAAAATCATCGGTATTTGAGTGCTAGAATCTATAACCGATTGCATATCCAAGATGAAAAAATCCACCGGATAATAGAATTTGTCGACTTGGACCAGTACATCCTCGACTACCCCTCTCAGCACACAAATGGATTTATCAGCGAGTTGCAATGTGGTTTTGGTGGGTTTTAATTCACCAAGACCCAATTGCTCGTATACCGAGTACGAGATCAAGTTTACAATTGCCTCCAAATCTAGCAATCCACGCTCAATCCGGTAATCACCAATGATACATGAGATTGTGGGACTACCAGGGTCCTTAAATTTTGTAGGGGTCTTTTCGGTGAGAATGACACTCACTTGCTCATTCAAAAAGGCCTTTTATTGCACATTATATTTGCGTTTGGTTATGCATAAGTCCTTTAGGAACTTGGCATAAGAGGGGATTTGTTTAATGGCATCAAGCAATGGAATATTGATCTTGACTTGTTTGAAAATCTTTAAAATATCATGAGAGTTTGGGAGAGATTTGGGAGCAACCAATCTCGAAGGGAATGGTGCTATGGGCTTATAAATGCGTTCCGTTTCGTGTGGGGCTGAGCTAGAACCATCCTCATTCTCAGAAATTACCAGATCAT
This sequence comes from Liriodendron chinense, assembly GCA_003013855.2. Classification (NCBI taxonomy): domain Eukaryota; kingdom Viridiplantae; phylum Streptophyta; class Magnoliopsida; order Magnoliales; family Magnoliaceae; genus Liriodendron; species Liriodendron chinense. Next base: position 22,857 of record PVNU02000867.1, on the reverse strand, counting down.
TAGGCTTGTCGGCCTTCACCGGAATAGATTTATCCACTTATTTACCACTTCTAAGAGTGGTGATGAATTTTTCTTGCTCTACATGTTGGTTGGGAAGATTAGGGATGCTTATTTCATGTGGTTGTTTAGGATTAGGCTGAGGTTGGGCTGGAAATGTCCCTTCCCTAGCATTCAAGTGTCCCTTAATCTCATCAACCGACACCTTAAGTTCTTAGAACATTTGCTGATTTGTTTGGTTGATTTGCATTTTCCCTTGCATAAATGCCTTTAGAGTATCCTCCATTGAGGTGGGGCCATGTTTTGCATGGGTGGCCCTCCTTGAGGGTTGGTAGGATTGGCCGTCGGACCGTTCCTCCAACTGAAATTTGGATGGTTCTTCCAAGTAGAGTTGTACGTGTTACCTACCGGTCCATTGAAAGGCTGTTGATACTCATATGCGGCATTTGCTTGCTATTGTAACACCTCTTGAAATGTAGGAATTGTAGGATAATCTTGCGTAGAGTGCACATTAGCGGCACAAATTCCACATACGTTCTCAATAGCTTTAGTGGGCTTTGAAACTCCACTCTTGCTAAATTCCATGGCCTCAACTTTTCTTGGGAGGCTAGCTATCTTTGCAGTAACATCATCTTCCTCTTTAAGGATGTAAATCCCTCCTTTCTCTTTTTGCTGAGGAGGCTTGAGATTATTAGACTTGTCCGAAGTATCCCATGATAGGGCATTCTCGGCCAATATGTTCAAGTTGCTCCAAGCTTCATCTTGATTTTTGCTCATGAACTCGCCATTACCCATCATCTTTATGAATTGGCGCATGTTGGAGCTCAATCCATCATAGAAGAAATTTATAATTCACCAATTGTTTGCTCGCCTCAAGTGCAAGGCTGCGTGTAGTAATAATTCTCGATAAGACCAAGGTCAATCCACAGGGATTGTTGTAACAATTCTAAACTATGTAATTAGGATGAACTAAATTCAAATTTGTATTGAAGGATGAAATTTAATAACATAAAAGCTATCTACTTTAGACTTAATTAAGGAAAATAAGCACTACAGTGCTAAAGATCCACTAATAATCATTCACAATACCCATTCAAACCATTCAAGCCAATAACTCAATTGGAACCGAAGTTCTATCCCTATCCAATCTGAATATAAAGCGATCAAATCATCATAATGCATCTACAATAGATGGATCATCCACTGATATGATTCTCTCATAAACAACTAAGGCATTGAGTATATTCAATCACACAACCCAATCATTCACAAAACAAGCAAGCTCACATTCACGATTCTTCCTCAAGCCTTGTCACTAGACTTGATTTAGAAACATGAATTGAACTTTTATTAAACCAATATCAATACATACACACCTATCTCAGATTAATATCAAAGATAAGAACTTCTTCTAGTTTAGTTCTAGATAAGCACTTAGGAAACTTAGTTTGTAAGATCCCCTAGCATCCAACATATCATGATGGATCTAAGATCTCTAAAACATAAAATCCTATCAATCAACACCCCATTAAGCAATCTCAGTAGTCAAAACATCCCATGTAAGTACAATCACAAGAGATAGAAGATTAACTACAAATATTAACTTTCTTTCAAGCTAGAACTAAAATTGTTCTTCATTAAACCCAAAAGTACTTGAAATAATTCGAATTAAACATTGCAAATAATTAAAAGCTTTACCTCTTAGCCCTAGCTAAGAGGTTTAGCCAGCCATTAGTAGATTAAACTAAAACTCAAAAGAAAACTGCTAAGAAAGCTTAGAAAAACCATAAAAATCCTAGTTGGAGGAGTTGTGAACGCTCCACGACGCTCCTCTCCATCTCCCATGAACTTCTAAGCCTTTTATGATGCCTTAGGAATGAACCCTAGGTGTCCTTTTATAGGTTTGAGGCTCGACTAAAGCAGAAGATTCAAGAATTTACGTAAAACTTACGCACCGGGCAGAGAAAATCAGAGCCAGACTTAGAAATTTCTGAACTAGGCACATGGTCGATTGATTGATTGGGCTGGGCAATCAATCGCATCTATGATTCAACTATAAAAACTATATTCTACGATCGGACGATCAATCGCAAGTGGTCGGGCGATTGATTGCTTGGTCCAAAATGTGTCCAGAGAGTTCCAACAACAATTCTTTAAATATCTGCATTCTGTCGATTAATCTATAGGCTCTGTCGATCAATCGCTCAAGCTGGGAGATCAATCGCAAATCTGCACTTTAGTCTAGCAACAAATTTGTCAATTCTGCTGTGAGCGATCAATCGCTCAGGGTTGTCGATCAATCGCTCAGGCTAGGCAATCAATCGATGGATCAATCTCTGGATTAATCTTCAAAAACTGCAACTTTCTGCAAATTACTTTTCTAGCCCTGCAGCTTTACACTTTGGTTTTTCTGGCCCTTCCAGGTCTTTTAACATGATTTCTTCAAGCTTTTTCTTTATTTTTCAACTCCATCTTCCATAGCTTTTTTCTTCCATTCTTGACATTTCTTCCTTTGATCCTCAAGGTGTCCTAAAGCGGTCTTTTAGCATTAAATTCACAAGGTCTCATTCTCATTCCTATAAACACAAACACATGCATAAGATGGGTCTTTAACACTATAAATTATGTGTCAAGAGTGATGAATTGGGGTTAGAATATGCACAATTCAGAGCTCAACACACCCCAACCAGCATTTTGCTAGTCTCGAGCAAAACATGCGTGAAATAAAATTCAACTTTTCAAAATCCAACTCTCTTTCAAAAACTATACTTCTATAAAATTTGAGATGCACAAGTGCAAAATTCAAAGAAACTTAGAGATAAAAAGATGAAATACTAAACTCCCTAAACATAATAAGTTTTCAAATAGAATCCCCACCGATTGATTGATAAATAGAAGAATCCAAACAAGTATGGCCTAGTGTGCATAGTGAATGTTCATCTCATGAGTTTTTAGGATTACCTTCTTCATAGATAAGTCAAACTAAATATATAAAGTTATACAGCTCAACCAAATGCCTATGAAAAGAATTTGCCTTACTGTTCCTTCAACGGCTTTCACACTACTTCCCATTTTCAATTTTGATTATGGGTAGACCATCCCCTGGTTGGTAATAGGTAGCCCTTTTTGGAATTTTTCACTAGTATTCAATGAATAACCATATTCTATTTCTTTTCTTCATATACATCAGATAGAATTTTTAGAAATTCGTATCTTTTGTTCTTTTCTCTTATTTTCTCATGAACAAGGATGGACAAAGTTCCCCGACTTGGTTCCTTAACACCTTAGAACTAAGTCCAACTAATCTACAAATCTACATAATCCATTCAAACCATGAGAATTGTGTAACGTGAACTAGGCTCAAAAGTATTTAAATTTTCTATTGATCATATAAATAGGGGAATTCATATAGAAAACTATTATTTAAGTGAATTTAGAGGTCTCAAATTCATACCAATTCTTCTTTCATTCTTTCATACTTATGACATCCCAAGTGCATAGTAATAAAGTTTTCCAAAAGAGTCTTGAATTTTTAGAAAAATTGTAAACATTTTATACAAATATTGCTCGAAATGTTACAAAACACTAGATTCATCTAGGAATCTCACCCCCAACCAAATATTGCATTATCCTCAATGTAAAAAGATATACAATGAACAATAACATGAGAGTAATGATAAAAATAAAAGAGGGTGAGAAGGAAAGTACCTAAGAGATTCGATCATGAAAGTCTACAACTCCAACAATTTAAATAATTCAAACTAATATGAACTACTCTACACCTCCATCAGACTAGGAGATCAATCTTAATACACATGATCATCCAAAGGAATGGAATCTAGTAGGATTATGAGGTGGAGTAAAAGATTTTTCAGTAATACCATCCACCATCCTGCTTCATAATGCACGTGGTAATCAGTTGAAAATTTTGCTGAAAAAGTTTAGTGGGTTTTTCAAAGTTATCACTCCATGTATCAGGAAAGGAGAATTTCTTTGGTTGGAAATTATTAAACATGACTCTCATTTCCAACTTGTCTGGAAAAAATTCATTCAAGTAAGGGTCATCTCAGAGATGGTGCCCTTCGGTTTGAACAAACTAAAGAGATGTGGAGACTTGTATTTCTTCGAAACAAGTCGTCATGGTCTTCACAAAATCAGATTTTACTAGTGCCGCCATAATTGATAAATCGGTATTATACTTTGTGGAAGGAGTCTTTTTGGACACCGGTGAAGTTTCTCTTAAGGCATTGACAATGTCACGGATCATAGGATCATCCCAATCATTAAAGTATGCCAAACACTCTTCTAGAGTGTAGGAAACTTCTACATTCTCAATCACTTGTGTAGGTTGGAATAAGTCCTCAACCACTACACATTCAGAATTTGGCCTTTCCTTAGGTGAATCACCATCAATTCATCAAATTCCTGCACAACTGTTTACGTCGGATTTTGTAACAGGATCCTCTAAACGTTCACCTTCCTCTCAGGTAGTTTCCTCCTGAACCTGAAAAAGCACAAAGGAAAACTACGGGTGGCCAGCGTCCAGTCGTTGGCCCTCCGAAGCTTAAGTTAGACGGGACGTGATTACAAAGGAAACAAAGGGATTTGAAGCTTAGAGATTGTGTACCTCCTTCATCTGATGAACCCATCCTTTTATATAGATCCAAGTGATCTAATTCGATATATAAGACGTTGAGCATCCTGCTGATTTCCAGGGATAAAATATTTGTCTTGTTGATCCTTAGATGGGGGAACACCCTAGTTCAAATAAATATCTACTCAATTACGTCTCTTGATGATGATCCCCTGAAGTCCGGAACCACGAACCCAGAATCGATCTATATGGGCTGCTGGTACTACAAAGGCAGAGAATACTTAGGCTCGATGGAGTGGTCGCATTAAGATGCAACCCCTTTTGACGAGCACGAACCGAGCTTCTCGCATTTAGGATGTGACCCCTTTCGATGAGCACGAGCCGAGCTGCTCACATTTGGGATACGGCCCCTTTCGACGAGCACGAGCCGAGTTGCTCGCATTTGGGATGGCTGGCCGCGCCTTCTCTCAATCATTCTTTGATTGCATCTTGTTGAGCTCTTAATTGTGCATATTCTAACCCCAATTCATCACTCATTATGCACGATTTACATGTTTAAAAGACCACTCTAATGCATGATTGGTGATTGTAGGAACAAGATGGAGATTTCACAAATTGAAGACTAAATGGAGCTCCTTAAGAGCATTGAAGACCATAGGATGAAGGATGAAAGAAGAAACAAAGAAAGAAAGAAAGAAATAGAGAGAAGTAGGCCTAGACCGGTCAAGACCGGTCGGCCACTCATTCCAGCCAAGAAGAACTCGCTGGACAGATGGACTGTCCAGTCCTACCGGTCTTGACCGATCAGCCATAGTTGCTGGACTGAATAGGAATGAGGTCTGACCGGTCGTGACCGGTCGGCCAGGCCAGTCCGACCGGTCCAGACCGGTCGGCCATGCGAAAAAGGCTATTTCTATTTTGAGATTCCGGATTTCTCGGCGCAAGTGCGTAAGTTTACGTGAGATCTGGAAATTTCGTGCGTAAAGGACACCTCCAAGCTATAAAAGGACGTCTTCCCTTCATACCAAAGCATGCTAGGACGTGGGGATTGCTTAGGAGACGGATTCTACTTCGAATTTCTAGTTTTCTTCCTATTTTAGTTATTTTTTATGTTTTTAGAGGCTTCTAGTTCAAGGATGTTAGAGATGAACTAAAACCTCTTAGCTAGGGCTAAGAGGTGAAGCTTTTGATTCGTTTTTGATGGATTGATGCAACCTAGGTTTTCTTTTTATAATTTAATTGATGAATTTTAGTTAATGTGTGTTTGAATCAAGTGCTATTTTGGTTTCTACTTTGATCTCTTGATGACTCCGGGCTCATGTGATTCTTAGTGATCCTAGCTTAGTATCTTAAGCTTTGAGCATTGTTTATGCTTGTGTAGTTCATTGATCTACCATCGACTCCGGGCATGGTAGACGCTTTGATTGCCTTGTATACAATGGCCTGATTTTTATGTGGGAACTCATTCAACTAAAGTTCTTACCTTTTGTTATATAATCTGAAATAGTTGTTTATTGATTGATTTTGATTTAATTAGAGTTCTAATCATGAGTTGTAATCAAATCTAGTGACAGGATTTGGTGAAAGCTATGATTATAAATCTCAACTAGATTGGAAAGAGGCTTGGCCTACACAATTGAGTGTGCCCAAGGCCTGAGCATGGTTGTGGGAATCAAATCAATGAATAAGCACTTATTTTGGATAATTGTTGATTTAACTGCTCTATATTCCGATCGGATAGAGATATGAATTCGATTCCGATTGAGTTGTGAGAGACCTAGTTGTGTTGATGCATTGAAACTTATCAAAAGTGGATCCTTGGCGCTTTAGTGCCTTTTTAGATTGAAATTACCTTAACCATTCACTGTTTAAACCCAAATTGCTATTTTTCAGTTTTAGTTCTTAATAGGATCTTAATCACTAGTTGTTTTAGACAAAATCTGAGAATACCCATTCATAAATCTCTGTGGGAACGATACTCGGTCTTTCCGAATTATTACTACTTCGCAACCCTACACTTGGGGAAGTGAACACATCTCTTGATGGTCAACTTTATCCTACAACAAATGCCCCCCAAACCCTTGGCATTGAGGAGCTATGCCAAGGGTTTTGTTTATATGCGTAACCGGCTGTTGGGAGAGAATCGTGCGTGAATCATCTGGAGTGATCCTGCATTTATGATGGCCAGCTTTACACAGCTTTTCGGTCGTGAGAGGTGAAGCGTCGCTCGCCATGTGCCTCTGTAATTAATGCTTGTGCCCATTCGTCTGTCGTGGCGGATGAGAAGCCGCCATGTGTCAACCAAATCAAACGGAATGATTGCGTATAAATATCGAATCCTGCAGAGTTTGCTTCATTTTCGAAATTCTGCTGCAGAGAGTTCTTCCTTCTTTTCTTCCTTTGTTCTCGGCGCAAACCTCTTCGCAGAGGTAGTCTTTCTTCTTATTTTCCTTTTCTCTTCTCTTTCTTCCTTTTTTCTTTTACAATGGCAGGGGTTTCCAATGAAGAGATCGTCCCTCTGGGAGATGATACCCCCGATTCATCTGAATCCAATAACGCTCGAGTACCGGCCGGGAGGTATTCTGCCGCTGGTTATCCCTCTATGATGACGGAAGAAAAGCTCTCAGGCCTTCGAGAGAAGTATCGAGTTTTGGATACTGTCATTCTCAGGTTACCTGGGAGAGGGGAGACAGCCGATGCACCACCGCCAAGCTGTGTAGCCTTTTATGTGTATTTTTTTCGAGTTGGCGTGCGTCTTCCCCTTCACCCATTCATCCGAAACTTCCTTCGTACTTATAAGATTGCCCCCAACCAACTTATCGTAAACGGCTGGCGGGTGCTTATAAGTGCTTTCGTCCTCTGGAAGCAGGCGGGTAACGATGACTTAACCGCTGAGGAGTTTTTGAGACTATAGCAACTGAAAAAGGCCCCGGCTAGCGAGGGTTGGTACTACCTCTGCTTCTAGCACTGGGACAACTTCATTCTGGAAAACCCCTCTTCCAATTACCCCGGGTGGAGGAAAAAATGGTTTTACGTCTCCGAAAATTGGGAGTCAGACGTGGGCTCCGATCGCAAAGGCCATAATGTTAACGGTTATTTTGGCGAAGGTGGGTTGAGTTTCTGCCCCTTTGTCTGAAGAAACAAACAAAAGAATTTTACTCTACATCGACTAACGTGCCTTCATATTCTTCTTACAGGCATTCCGATTGGAGCTAGGCCAAACTTGCGGGGAGGACTAAACGAAAAACTAGTAAGGGTCTCCAAGCTTTCAGCGGCTGCGCGCAACGTTAACGTTGCCTTAGACCCACGCTGTCTCTGCGCCACAGGCTTGATTTCCCCCGAGGAGATGGCGAATATAGGAGACAAGAGGGGCGTAATGGGGGTGCTCCCCCATCTGAAGGGTATGGCCTCAAAGAGGCAAAAGAAGTCAGCAGCTGGACCTTCAGCTGCGCCCGCTCCAGCAGAGGGGTCTGCTCGCGGCGCACAGCTGCGTGCTACACCAAAGGGGGTGTTGTCACGGCCCCTCACACTTCCACGACCCCTCCGACCTCTGCGACCCCTCCGGCTGGCGCCCATAGCCAGCTGATAATTGAAGTCATTGACAATTCATCGAAAGACGATCGAACGGAGGAAGATCTCCCTCCAAGGGAGACATCATGCGAGCCCATCACTGCTCGTGATTCGGTGACACCTGCCTCGGGGGTTGCGAATGCTCGCAAGGCAGGCTCCAGCAAGATGGTCATAGCCCAACCCTCAGAGTCGGGAGTCTTCGTCATCCCACCATACTTGCATCCGATATACAAGTTTATGTTTGATAATATTTCCCCCAACTCCTTTGGGGGCCTCCTTGAGCCAAGTCCAGAGGCTCTTTCTACTGACATAAGGGTGAGATTGATTCAGGTGACAACCTCCTCCCCGTTCCTTATTTTTCTTTGGATTATTGATGTGGTAGGCTACTTTAATTCTTCTTTCTTTATCTGAGCAGAGTCTGGATCTTACGCTCCGAGTCCGGCCCAACATTGATGCCGTCCGCCGTGTTATTGATGATGCGGAAAAGAAGAAGAAAGCGATGGAGGGCGAGGTCCAAGGAAGAGATTGCATCATAAAGGCCCTGAAAGCCCGAATCGTAAAATTAAATGAGGAGAAGAAGATCCTCCTCGCCAAGATGCAGGCCCTGACTGATTGTTTTCAGTCAATGGACTTACAATTTGTGAAGCTCCAAGTGTTAGTGCACAAATCAGTGCATCGTTTTGCCAATTCCGTGACTATGTAAGTCAGTCAAGTCTCGTGAGCCCCGATGAAGATTGAAGACTCAAGACTTGAAGACCGAAGAAGCCTTCCGCACTCAAGTTCAAGCCAAATCAAGCTCGGAAGGTAAGTTGCATATAGACAGCCTATAGGATCCCAAAACACCCGTATTTATGGCATTTTAATCATTCCAATCTTAGCCATTTAATCCACGGTCTTAAGGTCAAAATGATCAGTCTTAGACCTTCATTAAGTAGGTGCCCAACTATGAAAATCAATAGGAAAATCTCCGTGTTGGGGCACACATATTCGCTGCAAAACAGCTTGATTTTTGGGCTAGATAAGACCTGCCGACCGGCCAGCCACTGGCCCTTAACAAGCAATTAATAGGTAGCCGACCGGTCTTGACTGGTCGGCCTTCACAGTTCGTTTAAGTCCAGCAAGCATAACCAACCGGTCTTGACCGGTCGGACTGCAGACAGCAAGTCGGATGGGCCATCTGACCAGCCGGCCGACTGGCCGGACGCTACATTTTCCAGAAGCCCAGCCGACCGATCTTGACCGGTCGGCCTGTAAGTTTAATCATTCCAACAAGTATTGGGAAGGTCTGCCGACCGGCCGGACAACAGGTCGGTTAAGCCAATAATCTGTTCAGCGAGTTTCTCATTTTTGGACCATTTACCCGACCCATCTGTGGACAGGTCGGCTGACAGGTCGGAGCTCAAGTCCGACCGGCCGGAGGGGGTCCCAGGCAGGTCGGAATATGACCGTTTGAGCTCATTTTTGGGCCTCTATAAATGCATATCTTGAAGTCTTTTGTGTAGAGACTTGCACACCCATTGAGCGCACTGAAGGGGGCTATTAAGAACATCATCTATCCTTCTTTTGCTCATCATTGCTTAGAGTTCATCATTCAACCCAAGTGATTCATGGCACTTACAATGAGCATTCAAAGCTCGGTTTGAAGAATGAACTCAATCAAGGTATTCATGGCTGACCTAACCCATCTTGTTGAATCTCTTGGTCATCAATAGCCATTGAATACTCAAGTTGGTAGTTCCTATCATCACCATTATATTGAATAGGCAAAAGGAACCCCAACAACTTCTCCCACCTACCCAGCACTAGTCTAGGAACATCATATGCATTGGTAGCTGATCGTGGGAGCTTGGAGAGGAGCTAAGGCATTCGTAGAAGCTAAAGCTACTCATCAAAGGCGCTGAATCGGGGCTTAATCGTCTAGGTATGTCTAGTTTTTTAGAGTCCATTTATTGAATCTCTATTCCCTGGATTGGGAAACTCAGGTGGGAGTGCACGTGACCGTCCTTGGATTAGGATTGGTGAGAGTTTGAGATCCAAACTCGTCAAGTCCCTGGATTGGGCCATCGGCGGATGGTAAACGCAGTCCTAGATCAAAGGATGTCAAGGTTGATGGTTAACCTGATTTAAAACCACGACTATAGTGAAATCCGGTGGTCTCATAGGTTGAGATCGGGAACCGGGAGTGGAGTAGGGAAACCGAACCACTATACATCGTGTGCAATGTGGTGAATGCATTTTGTCTATTTTGTTCCTTGTTGATCAATCTTATAAGTGCTTAACTGTATGCCCATCTTATGTTTGACAAAATGCTCATATGCCATCTTTGAATGATTGACACAAGCATGCATATGAACTGTTTGACTAAATGCTTCTCTTAGAAGAGTTGTCAAATTGAGTTGGATCTTAGGTGATCAATTGCTATCATTTACATGTGCTTAATTGGTAGATTAAAGTATAAATGCAATTGAGCTTTTGAATTTGCAAGAAAAATTAAAAAGTCCTATTCACCCCCCCCCCCCCCCCCCCCCCCCCCCCCCCCCCCAGGACATAAGCATACCTTCAAGCTTATCTAACTAGCGGTAAAACCGCAATTTCACCAAGAAGTCCATACCAAGAGCAAGAGAGAGAAAGAGATTTTCCACCAGGACAAGATCTGCATCGAGGAGCAGCTCAAGGACTCTCGGACTAAACTCGAGGAGGCCAAGAAGACTCTCGACCAGCTGAAGGATGACTCCATTCACTGGGAGGAGGAAAGAGTGGCCCTTGTCAAGATGGTATCTGACGAGGGGCCTCGTGTGGTCCAGGAGTTCCAAACTTCTCAGCTCTACGATGAGGAGCGTTATGAGGCGTATATCGCTGGTCACAATTTTGCGGTCAGAGTTATGCAACAAATTGTTCCTTCCTTCAATTTTGAGGAGTTTGAGAGAGTGGCCTTCGAGGTCGCAGCCAGAGAGCGAGCTGCAGCCGAGAATGAGGTCACTGGAGCTACTGATGCCGCACCTGCTCCCGAGATCGGTCCTGAAGCAGAGAGTCGCGAGCCTGCTCAAGACAAGAACGACCGATCTTAGAGTCATCGCCCTTCTCTCTCTCCTTTGTTGTTTTTCTTAGTATTTTGAGAAGAAATTGTATCCATGTAAATGATCTGACTTTTTAGTCACTTTTAATGAAAATTTCTTTTTCTCAACGCCATGTGCTCTTTCTTCGCCCATCTCTCTCCCCTTTTTTTTGTCGATCGCATCTTGAATGCTCGTATACTTAACTCATGAAAAAATGAGTTAGGCTCAATCCAAGGGTCGTGGTGACCATGTCCTCGTTGAGATAGACTGGTCTATCGATAGAGACTTTGATTCTACCAAGGGTAGGTAATTGGCCAAGAGAATGTGTGTATTCTCTTCGGGGCTATTCGGGTCCAATCAAATGGAGTAACGACCAAAAGACTGACTTTGATTCTACCAAGGGTAGACAATTGGCCAAGAGAATGTGTGTATTCTCTTCGGGGCTATTCGGGTCCAATCAAATAGAGTAGCGACCAAAAGACGTTAAAGTCAATCACCTTTATTCGAATGTCATTTAAAATTACATCGAATTAAAGAAAGTACCGTAGCAAATGTTCCACGTGCCAAGGGCGACGTATGGGTCTTCCTTGCATATCTTCAAGATAATAAGTACCGGGTCGCACTATTTTGGTAACTCGATACAGACCTTCCCAATTTGGATCCAGCGAATGGGCAAGAACTCTGAGGTTATGTCTGAGAACCAAATCGCCGATCTGAAAGGTTCTAGGTCGGACTTTGGCGTCACGATATCGAGCAATGCGCTGATGATACGCTGCTGCTCGCAGCTAGGAGGCATCCCTTCGCTCTTCCAAGAGGTCGAGATGAAGTCGGAGACCTTTCTGATTACAAGTGGGATCGTATTGCTCGATTCAATACGAAGGTACCTGAACTTCAACTGGTACTACTACATCGGTGCCGAATGCCAAGGAGAAGGGAGTTTCACTTGTTGATGTGCGAGTCGTAGTCCTATATGCCCATAAGACTTCTGGTAGGAGTTCTGGCCACATGCCTTTACACTCATCGAGCTTGGTCTTTAAATGATGCTTGATGATTTTATTCACCGCTTCAACTTACCCATTTGCCTGAGGATGATATGGGGAGGTGCTGACATTGCATATCTTCCATTTTTTGCAAAATTCATCAAAAGCGGCGTTGTCGAATTGCTTTCCATTATCGGTGATTATAGGGTGGGGGAGCCCATAACGGCATATGATATTTCTCCATACGAACTTAGTGGTCTGTTTTTCGGTAATTCTGGCTAATGGTTTTGCCTCGACCCATTTGGTGAAGTAATCGACCGCCACAATTGCGAACCTGTTTTGACCTTTCCCGATAGGTAAGGGCCTGATGATATCGACTCCCCATTAGGCGAAGGGCCAAGGGCTATCCATTGGCGTCATTTTCTCGGACGGTACATGAGGTATAGGGGACTATCGCTGGCACTTGTCACATTTTTTAGAGAATTCGATTGCATCCGCCTTCATAGTGGGCTAGTAATGTCCTTGCCTCATCGCCTTATATACTACGATCGTCCCCTTGGGTGGTTACCACATGCCCCCTGGTGTATTTCATCCAGAACACAATGTGCTTCTTCTGGGTGAAGACACCTTAAGTAGAGCAAAGAGAAACTTTTAAGTAATAACGTTCCATTTTGTAAAGAATACCTGGCAGCTCGATGACGAATTTGTCGTGCGGATTTCTTATTGTCTGGAAGATGTCCATCCCTGAGATAGAGGACAATGAGGTCCATCCAACATGGAGAGGGATGGACCGCGATCACTTGCCCAGAAGTTGCTTGGTCGATACTCGGGGTCCGAAGGTGCTCGATGAGAATTGATTGTGATAACTCAGATTCTGGTGCGGAGGCGAGTTTTGCCAAAGAATCTGCGAGTTTGTTCTTCTCGCGAGGGATGTGGATTATTTCATAATTCTTCAGCTTCGCGAGCAGGATGAGCACTCGAGATTTGTATAAGGCCATTCTTTCTTCTTTTGCCTCAAATTCGTTGAGTACCTAATTGATTATGAGCTGAGAGTCACTATGAATGAATAAACTCTAAATCGAGAGGACGTTTGCTAGTTCGAGGATGACGATCAGAGCCTCATATTCTGCTTCATTATTTGAGATATGAGAATCAAATCGTAAAGCGTATTGGAAACACGACCCATCTGGAGCAACTAGAATTAGGCCCGCTCCGCTATCGGTGGCCCGTGAGGACCCATTCGCGAAGAGTGACCAGGGTGGCTGGTCGCTGATCGTGGAATTATCATTGGGAGAGGAGTATGTGAATTCGGCGATGAAGTCGGCCACGGCCTGACCCTTGATGGCAGTCCTGGGGCAGAACGAAATATCGTGCTCACTGATCTCGACCGCCCATTTAGTTAATCGCCCTGAAACTTCGGGTTTTTGAAGGACCTGCTGTAATGGATGATTTGTTGGCACTAATATAGCGTGGGCTTGGAAGTAGGGTCACAGTTTTTGGGCAGCCATGACCAAAGCAAGAGCCAACTTCTCCATATCAGAATACTGAGTTTCGGCGTCCACCATCGCTCGACTAATATAATAAACGGGCCTTTGTACCCCGAAATCTTCTCTTATTAAAGCAGCACTAACGGCCGTAGAAGACACGGATAAATAAAGAAGAAGTTGTTCGTGCGCCACAGGTTTTGATAGAACAGGGGGTGCACTCATATATTGCTTAAGTGGTTGGAGTGCTTCTTCACATTCTGGTGTCCACTCCCAATCAGATTTGGCGGTGGCTCGGAGGAGTTTAAAGAAGGGTAAACACTTGTCAGAGGCCCGCGAAGTCAACCTGTTCAATGATGTAATGCGACCAGCCAGACGTTGGACATCCTTGAGAGTGGTCGGAGATTTCATCTCGACCAATGCTTTTATTTTTTCAGGATATGCCTCGATTCCTCGTTGGCCAATCATAAATCTGAGAAATTTCCCAGCAGACACTCCTGTTGGGGCTCAAATTTGTACTCATTATAAAATAGTATTCAGCGATCCATCTACGACAATTTGGACCGATTTCGAGATCCGAAATACTCAGAAAACGCCAGTGCAACCCAAACATGCGCAATCATGACCAAAACCTACAAATGCTATTTCAGGGTGGAATTAGACATGTGGATGGCCGCCAAATGATCCAGAACACCCTAAAACCCTTGACCTGTAAGTTTCAAGGTCGCACGATGCATATCTTTACCCGCACGCTTCCAAATGCATTTTTGCATTGACCGTATCCGACTATAAGGGCCCGAAAGCTTACAGGTACCATTTCAGGCTGGAATTAGACATGCGGATGGCCGCCAAATGATTCGCAATGCCCAAAAAACTTAAGTAGCAAGTTTGAAGTCCTTGCGGTGCATATTTCCATGTGCGCGCTTCCCAGAATAATATTCCTATGCAAAGAGCTGATCGGGAGGGTCCAAATTGGGAAAGAACTACCAAAATTTACAGCAGATGACCATCGGTACCCCACCCCGTTCATTTAGGAGGTCGATTATGGCCTAAAAGCGGCTTGGCGTCAGTGACTTTGGTATCTGAAAAGGTAGCCCCCCTTTGAAGGTCGCCCGTCGAAGCCAAAAACCTGAAATATTCTAAGGGATGGAACATGCATTCGTTCACTCTCTCTCCACATGCATTTCGTTTCTCTCTCCACATGCATTCGTTCACTCTCTCTCCACATGCATTCGTTCACTCTCTCCACATGCGGATGACATGAGGAGACATGCATTTGCCCTCTCACCACATGCGCATGAGAGCTATCTCTCTCCCCTTTCAATATTCTAAATAAAATAAAAATATAAAAAATCATGAAAATATTCTAAGTGGGGGCCACATGCGGCAAACACAGAGGCCACATGCGCCCATACCAAGGGCACATGCGCCCACACCAAGCCACATGCGCCTGATGCATGGTGACATGCGCATGATTCCCATCACATGCGCATGACTCCTCTCTCCAAATGCATGCACATGCTCTCCCTTTTGCAAACAACATGCGCCCGGTACCCGATACCCGATTAACATGCTATAAATACCCCTCTACTTGATGAGACAGGGATGAGATCATCACTCCCAGAGCACTCTTCTTGCAGAGGTAAAAATTCCTCACTGGAATCCTCACCGTGAAAGGGACATGCGCCCATCCCTTCGCCTGATGCCCTAGCCGGAAAGGGATTTCTCCCACCGGAGCAAAATCCTCCAAGTCACATAGTGACATGCGCTCACCCATTTGAGTTTTGGGGAGGAAAAATGCAAAAATCCCTAAGTCCCATGGGGATATGCGCCCATGGCTGGGATGTTGGGCGCATGTGTAGTGTCACATGCGCTTGATAACCTTTCTCTCTCTCCTCACATGCATTTGTGGCAAGCCACATGTGCACAAGTGCGCCCAAGAGGCAGGCACATGCGCTTACCTTTCTTCCATTCCCTTTCTCTCCTCACTTTTCTCTCACATGCGCTTGGGATGGGATCACATGCACCCAACTTAAGATCACATGCGCCC
This sequence comes from Liriodendron chinense, assembly GCA_003013855.2. Classification (NCBI taxonomy): domain Eukaryota; kingdom Viridiplantae; phylum Streptophyta; class Magnoliopsida; order Magnoliales; family Magnoliaceae; genus Liriodendron; species Liriodendron chinense. Next base: position 7,126 of record PVNU02000867.1, on the reverse strand, counting down.
ACACCCCCTGGGAGATGCGCCTGGACGCTGTTGGGAGGTGGGGCCTTATGTGATGTGGCCCGCCTTTGATGTGGCCCGCATTCCGATTAAGAGGACGCTCCTAGACACACATCAATCTCCTTTATCCATCCCCCGGACCGGATTCGCCAACGGTCGATGTTAAATGGGCCAAATCAACAATTTGATAAAAAAAGGCCAACACTTAGCCAATATTGCAAACCTTGGAAACCGTTCTAAAAGAGCCGGAAATGACCGAAATCGAGAGGAATGGAGCAGAATTTAACCGAACCCGAGAGGGAGACTTCTCTCCGCCATAACATGATACACTATAATCATGCATTACAACGAGATTACCTGATCTCAGGATCTCTGAGAAACCTTGATCATACCATAAACAGGTCCACTACTTAGTCGTTTTTAGCCCCGAGAAGTGCCTTGTTGGCTCAGAAATCGACTTACACTAAACAAATCGAAATGCGATTGCACTGCGACCCTCGTGGACATAATCCACCCCTATCCAAAGACGATCGTGACAGGTATTCACCAAATCCTCCGATCAGATCGTAAACAGGCCCTGGGAAGTGCCCTGATGGCCCAAATACTTACAAATGCCAAGTGAAATCAATCACGATCGCAAAGACGTGAGGGCAAAATATCGACGACATAAAGATACATACGAAGCAGGTTGATCAAAGCAAATGCATAATTTTTCTGATACACTTAACATCTAGCATAAATGCGATCTTCTCTTGAGCATGCATAAAGCATAGTTACTTTGTACTGTACTCATTTGTATCCATTGCATGAATTTATTTCATCTCAGATCGAGTTACGAAACTAAATCAAAGGGGACTATGGTTATCATCGAAAATCGTAACCAAAGAGTTCTAAACGTCTGAAATACTTCATTGTTAAGACCAGTTGATGTGAGTCCTGTCCAAGGCCGGATTCGTCAGTTGAGTGGCTAAGGTAATGAGTGCCTTCCAGTAAGTCACCCGTCCCATCAAAGACGGTCACTGGCCCTGGTTGCAGTAAGTGGATGCCCTGGAGTGTATCTTTGAAAGTCATATCGTCCATAGAGACGCATCATGACACTGAGATATACGACTTGGTCGAAACCCTGTTTGCACAAAGACCCCATGGAGTGCCTTCCAGTAAGTCACCCGTCCCATTGGAGACGGTCACTGGCCCTGGTTGCAGTAAGTGGACGCCCTGGAGTGTATCTTCGAAAGTCATATCGTCCATCGAGACGCATCATGACACTGAGATATACGAATCGGTCGAAACCCTGTTTGCACAAAGACCCCATGGAGTGCCTTCCAGTAAGTCACCCGTCCCATCGGAGACGGTCACTGGCCCTGGTTGCAGTAAGTGGACGCCCTGGAGTGTATCTTTGAAAGTCATATCGTCCATAGAGACGCGTCATGACACTGAGATATACGACTCGGTCGAAACCTTGTTTGCACAAAGACCCCATGGAGTGCCCTCCGGTAAGTCACCCGTCCCATCGGAGACGGTCACTGGCCCTGGTTGCAGTAAGTGGACACCCTGGAGTGTATCTTCGAAAGTCATATCGTCCATAGAGACGCGTCATGACACTGAGATGTACGACTCGGTCGAAACCCTGGTTGCACAAAGATCCCATGGAGTGCCTTCCAGTAAGTCACCCGTCCCAGCGGAGACGGTCACTGGCCCTGGTTGCACTAAACAAAAACCATGAAGTGTATCCCTGAAAGTCATATCGTCCATAGAGATGCGTCATGACACTGAGATATACGACTCGGTTAAAATCCTGGTTGCTACTCAACTAGGAACGCCCGAAGGAGTATGGGACCGCCATCTAACTGGTCTTAACGATGGCTTAGTCCATAATAAATCATAGACTTGGTTTCTACGACCATGAACTCGAGACTATAATCCCTGACAATTTAAACTACTTGCTCGATCTATCCGAGCTTCATTCCTTTAATATTCCATCTATTGTATAACTGCAATTCATAGTGGAATCTTGTCGCTTTGTGCCGTAGTTTTCTCCCGTAAGGGTTTCCACGTAAAAATCTCTGTGTTGTCTATGCTGTGCTTTATTTATATTTATGCTCCTTTAATGCTTTATTTAACTCATTTATGATACATGCATGCATTTACTTTTGCCTTCTAATCAAGGGTGATCATCCGTTGATGTAATTAATGGTTCGTGACCAGTTCACAGCCCGGAATGTAAAAGATCTCGGAATCTCTGGAATAAAATTCACCTCACGGTGCTTTCTCGTGTATACTTTGTGATTGCTTATGATTGTCTATGAATGTCTCTATACTCAGAATTCCCTCAAAATAATGAAACACAGGAAAAAGACTGTTGACGAGCAGTTTCTATTTTTCTAAGCTCTAACAACTCCGAACTCACATTTCTCGGGATTTAGCTTCATCTGATACTTCCTCATCAAGTCGAAGGCTTCTCGAAGATCTGCAAGGTGGTCGTCTTCTACGACACTTTTCACGAGCATGTCATCGACGTAAACCTCCATATTCCTACCCGATTTGTGTGGTGAATATTTTATTAACGAGGCGCTGATAGGTGGCCCCTGTATTTTTAAGACCAAAAGGCATTACCTGGTAGCAATACAAGCCTCGGTCAGTGATGAAGGCAGTGTGCTGGCTATCGGGTGGATGTATCATGATCTGGTTATAACCGGAATAGGCGTCCATAAAACTGAGCAGGGCATGCCCTTCCTTGAATCAACCAGCTGGTCGATTCGCGGGGTCGGGAAGCTATCTTTGGGGCACGCTTTGTTCAAATCCGAATAGTTAATACACATTCCCCACTTGCCATTTTCTTTTCGAACGAGAACCATGTTCGCGACTCACTCTGGGTAGTCAACTTCTTTTATAAAATTGACTGTGAGCAGCTTCTCGACTTCAGCCTTGATTACCATTTGCCTTTCCGTAGTGAAGGCACGTCAACGCTGATGAATAGGTTTATACTTCGGATCAATGTTCAGACGATGTGCTATGACGCTGGGGTCGATGCCCGGCATGTCTCTATGAGACCAAGCAAACACATATTGGTATTCATTGAGGAAACAGACCAGATTTTCCTGAAAGACGCTGCTTAAAGAAGATCCCACATAGATAACTTTGGACGAGTTGTCTTCAGTTAAGTGGATTGCCATTGTCTCTTCTCCGAGAGTTCCAGATTGGAGAGCATTCTCTCTTGGGTCCAACGAGGTAGCCGTCGGAGGACTTGATGGATCTTGTGCCACCATCATAACGGGTGTCGTCTAGGCTTTTTTCCGATCTTGTACGGCTATCTCGTAACACGCTCGGACTTCCTTTTGATTTCCTCGTACAACCCCGACGCCATTTGGGGTGGGAAATTTTATGCACAAGTATAGCGGATGTAATGCTGCCCCTACCTTGTTAAGCGAAGGTCGACCCAAAATGGCGTTATATGCTGATCTTCGATCTACCACGAGGAAATTTACAAAGATAGTCGTTTTCGCTGGGTTTTCACCAAAAGTGACTGGAAGGTCGATGCTTCCTTCAAGTGTTACCACTTCGCCCCCGAAGCCGACGAGAGGGGTTGAAATTGGTTTGAGCAGTCTCCTGGCGAGTGCCATTTTATTGAAAGCCTCCAGGTAGAGAATATCAGTAGAGCTACCTGTATCCACCATAATACGATGAGTCAGATAATTTGATACCTTTAGCGTGACTACGATGGAGTCTTCGTGAGGGAAGTGAATCCCCTCTGCATCTTCGAGGGAGAAGAAGATTGGAGGATGGCCGGGTTCTGACGTGTCGGGCGTCTGTTCCAACTAGTAGATATGTTGGGGCTTCTTAGACGCCTTACGAGTGTATGCTTTTCTTGAAGCTTGAGAATCTCCCCCGCAAGCTGGTCCTCCGGCGATGGTCCGAATCTCCCCGGTAGGTTCAACGTCTTCTTGTGAAGTATGATGGTGAGGCGACTTCTTCTGGTGTAGTGGGGCTTCCCCCCTTTTGGGTGATCGACCTTGTCGGACAACATAATCCTGAAGATAACCTTTTCGAATGAGAGCTTCGATGTGATCTCGTAGAGATATGCAATCTTGGGTACTGTGCCCATGGTCTTTATGAAAATAACAAAACTTGCTCTTATCTCTCTTTTCAGGATCAGACTTAATCTTTACAAGCCATTTTACATATGGTTTATGCTTGATCTCTATTAGCACCTTTTCAGGGGATCGGTTGAGAGGAGTGCAGTTATGATATTTACCAGAATAAGGCTTCTTAAAAGAGCGGTCTCGTCGATCATGCCAATATTTCTTATCCGGGGGAGAGATTTCCTCTGGCTTGCACTTCTTGCCCTGTATACCATGACGTGTCAAAGCAACTTCATCTGCATTGATATATTTCTAAGCTTTTTCTTGAAATTCTGTCATGGATTTAGGAGGGTTCTTATCTAGGGCGAATCTAAATTTCTCGCTTGTAATTCCGGCTATGAGGGCGGTGAGGCCTTTTTCTTCGGTATAACCTTCGGTTTGGACGGCTTCTGCAGTAAACCGTACTGTAAACTCCTTTATCGTCTCCCCATGCTGCTATTTCAAATCCATTAGGTGAGGTGCTGGCTTTTTAGTACGGATGCTTCCCATGAATTGAGAGAGGAATAACTCCGATAGTTGTGCGAAGGACCCGATGGATCGAGGCTTTAGCCCCCGGAACCATGTACGAGCTGCCTCCTTTAAGGTTAGGGAAAAAGCCCTACATACGATTTCTGACCCATGTCCCTCCAGCTCCATGAGAGACCTATACGTTTCCAGGTGTTCGAGAGGATCGCCAGTACCTGTATACGGAGTGATGACGAGCGTGCAATACTTCCTCGGTAAAGGTGCTTCCATGACCTCGCAGGTGAAAAGAGACTCGGATCGATGTATCGACGCCACAGCAGCAGATGGTCGATTTTCCTGGTATCGTTGTTCCATATCATCAAAACGATCATGGATTCTTTTGAGGTCTCCTTCCCATGGTAAGGTATAACTTGACGTTTCGACGGTGGACCCCTGAGATTGCTGTTGCCGGGAAGTACTGGAGTGTATGGAATGTGGGGGTAGTACAGGGGCTTGGTTGCTGAGTGGCATTCAATTTGACGGAGGAAGATTTGGTTGGACTTGTGGTTCGTCCATGGAATGTCTGGAAGCCACTGGTATAGGTTGCGCCGGCAACCCTACGGAAGGTTGTCGCTGGGGCTCCAGGAGATGTTGATCAAGCCGATTAGACAAGGCTTGAAATCCGGCGTTGAGGGTTAGGAGTGTGTTTCCGAGGAAACGTATGACATCTTCTTAATTTCCGGAAGCATCAAATAATGGGTTTTATGATGGCATGTTGGGATCTCCCTGGGGGATGCCCGTTGAAGTAGTCTGAGGGATGGGCGCTGGTTCGTTAATGTCAGGCGGAGGAAACCTCTGCCTTGAAGTGGAAGGATGAACTGTCTTTTTGGGAGGCATCGTGGGAGGACTTCGATCAGTGGTGAGAGTGGCTAATCTTGACGATCAAATAATTCCCACAGACGGCGTCAATCTGTTTACGTCGGATTTTGTAACAGGATCCTCCAAACGTTCACCTTCCTCTCAGGTAGTTTCCTCCTGAACTTGAAAAAGTACAAAGGAAAACTACGGGTGGCCTGCATTCAGTTGTTGGCCCTCCAAAGCTTAAGTTAGACGGGACGTGATTACAAAGGAAACGAAGGGATTTGAAGCTCAGAGATTGTGTACCTCCTTCATCTGATGAACCCATCCTTTTATATAGATCCAAGTGATCTAATCCGATACGTAAGACGTTGAGCGTACTGCTAATTTTCAGGGATAAAATATTTATCTTGCTGATCCTAAGATGGGGGAACGCCCTAGTTCAAATAAATATCTACTCGATTACATCTCTTGATGATGATCCCCTGAAGTCCGGAACCACGAACCCAGAATCGATCCATATGTGCTGCTGGTACTACAAAGGCAGAGAATACTCAGGCTCAGTGGATTGGTGTAACGCCCCAGATTTTCGAGATTTATTTGAAAATTTTTGAAAATTCATTTTTAATTTATTTTTTATTAATTATCGTACATTTACCATTGATTTGCGAATAGCGGGACATCCGTAGGAGATATGATAGGGGACCCTTTACAAAAGTTGCTTAGAATGATCCCATAAACATCGTAGAAAGATCAGATTTCAAAAATCATGCACTTTTCAGATAATTACGAAAATGCCATTAGTTAAACTTAAATTAAGATGCCATTTTTAAGTATTATAGTTTCTGACGATCACTTTCATGCAAAACTCTGGATTTAAGCTTTTGGGCAAATATTAACCATACACATCAATTTTTAGCCCTTAAATCATAGTATAAGTGGTCCGATTGTCAAATCAGCCCCTTAACCCTTGATTTTCATGTCCATCGAGTGAGGAAAGTAGATGGTTAGTCGTAGTCGAATATTTCTCTTCATATGAGTGACTTGGATTGTCTTTATTATGGACCAATAGTGTGATTTGAGTGCCCCACCTTGATAAGCATCTTTCTTATGCGCGAAGTTATCCCGTTTTAGAAATTAATGAGTTACCAACTCTTTTTAAATCTGAACCTTTCAATTTATCCACTTCTCACCATCAATCGCTTCTCAAATTTGGACCACTTATTATAATCATATGACTACGAGTTTACACAAAATTTGGACTCCGATCTATAATCATACACCGTTGAACCACAAAGCCAGCCCCTTCCTTTTCCGCCAAAAGTTGAAATTTCAGATCTAGGCATTTCTTACCATCAATCAACCACTAAATTTTGTACAATTGTTTGCCTATCATGACCATATATTTTTTCAAAATTTGGGCCCTGATCATCAAGCGTAGACCGTTAATTGAGATCTAGCCCATTTTAGCACCCGTTAGGCCATTTTCAAAGATCAGCCAATCTATAATGTGGATCATCAAGAAATTTACGTATTCTGACTCTACTCTTCGAGCTTGATAAGATGAACAGATTAGAATTGATCATAGATCATCCGAATATTGAGATTTGAGAAACCCACCTCAAGAGGTTGTTACACAAGACCTCGTGTGCACATCCCTCTCCATATTTCTACTACGCACCTCCAAA